>MRSU01000304.1:0-19617 GCA_008369845.1 Trichomonas gallinae
TTCTATGATTTGGTTGTACTCCTTCGTCTGCATGTCGTCGATTTTCTTTTTCTCTTCCAAAAGTGAATTTATTTTGTTTAGTTTCGAATCTGTTGATGAAATTTTGTTTTGGATGTTAATAATTTTGTTTTCTCTGTGTTTATATGTCCTCTGCATGTCGAATTGAAGTTTCTCTATTGTTTGAGTTCTTTCTTGATATTTCGAAATTTTTCCTCTAGTTTGAGCAACAAATGCATCATATTCATCCCTTTGTGCTAGAATTTGTCCCTGATGTTGTAATGTCAACTGTTTTAAAGTTTCATTCTGATTTTTAAGCGAATTAAGATTTTTTTGAATTGAATCAATATAAGTCGTCTGTTTCTGTATTTGTTGCGTCAATGGTTGGATTTCTGTTTGTAGAGATTGTATATCTTTATTATAAGATTCGAAAGTTTTATTATCAACTGGTTCTTCGATTTTTGGGTCTTTTTGCTGTACAGTTTCCATAAATTTAGCATGTTTATCTAATTCTGCAGTATTTAATTCGAGTTGTTTTGTTAATTGATCGAAAACTTGTTTATTTGTTTCAATTGTTTCAGCATTGTTTTTGTTTTGTTCTGAAACAAGTTCGTATTCTTGAGTGAGATCTTTTTCGTATTCGTCAAGCTCTTTTAATTGCTCTGCGTATTCGTTATTAAATGTTTCTTTGTCTTTTTTTAATTGGGTATCGATATTGATTAAATTTGATGCATAAATATTTAATGTTCCTGTACGTTGTTTAATTTCTTCAACTTGAATTTTACATTTTGCTGCAAATTGTCGTAAAGTTGTTTCTTTCGCATTTATTTCCGATATTCGAGCAGAAATATCATCAGGGACATTATCGAGGCTCTCTTGCACTGCTTGATACTCATTCAATTCTTCATTAATCATCATTTCGAAAATAATTAGAAAATAAACGTCTTTTTTAAAAAGTCACGTAAACTATCTTTTTGTCATGTAAATTAATGACAAGTAAATGATTATTTTGACATGTAATAATTCTAATATTGACACATAAATATTTTATTTGTCATGCATTCAATTGACATGTAAAATTATTTTATGACATGTAAGCATTATAATATGACATGTCAAATATTTATTTTTGACAATGATTTGTTCTATTATATTGGTTGAGTATCGATATTAGAGTGAATTGATATTTGTAATATAAAGTGTCATTGAGGAAGTAAGTAGGTAAATAAGGAAGTAATTCATGATATTGATATTATTTAAATATAAACAATACAAACAAAACATAAAAATTATTAGTCCTGAGGACGTAGTTCGGGAAGCATTGACTGTGGTTTTTGAACTTTCTTGATTTCTTTCATGTTTAGCCATGGATGCTGCAAAAGTTGAGAAGCAGTTGTCCTTGCAATAGGATCCCATGTTAAACATCTGGAAATAAAGTCTTCATATACAGGATCGTTGGATTTCAAAGCTTTTGCAAGTGGAAGAGAACCTGGTTTTCTTGTTCTCACTGCTCTGTTAATTTTCAGTCTGTAATTTTCATCGAAAAACTCACTGCGACGCTTACCTTGCTTGACTAAGCCTGTATTTGGCGATCCAAGCACTTCTGCGATCATCGATAATTGATCGAGTTCGTTTTCGCCAGGAAATAGTGGCTTTCCGAGAAGCAACTCAACAACAATGAGCGCAAAGCTCCAAATATCCATCGGTGGACCGTATTTTACACCGATCATAACTTCAGGTGCTCTGTAGAACCTACTCTGTATATATTCGTACTTCTGGTGTCCATCGAAGCAAGAACTGCCGAAATCTATAAGTTTACAATGAGATTTATTATCTTGGCAAACTAAAACATTTTCTGGCTTCAAATCGCAGTGAACTATTCCAAGTCTGTGGCACTGCTCGATGCCGTGAAGCATTTCAATTGCATATTGGCGAACTAATTTCACCGGAAGTGGACGATATCCATTTGCTTGAGAAATCTCGTAAAGATTTTTGCCGAGAATCTCGTATGTGATGCAAATATGAGACCTGAAGATGAAGAAGTCAAACGCACGAACAATAAAAGCAGAATTCGATTTATTGAGTTTTGCTAATATTTTTGCTTCTATTTGGCCTTGTTCGTGCATCTGTTCTGTACTGACTATAACCTTCACTGCAACTTTCTTTTTCGCTTTATGATCATAACATTGTAAAACTTGACCGAAAGCTCCAGCACCAAATGACGATAATATTTCAAATCTATATGCTAAGTGATCTCCGTTGATTATCTTGTAATTGTTGTTTGAGTCATCGAAACCGATATTATGTTTATCATTTTTATTTGGTTCGATTTTTCTACTTCTTTGACCTAAGAAGAAGACTTCTGGGAACTGGTTGATTTCTGTTCGTTCGAAATTAGTGAGTAATGGCGCATAATTTTGTATTGCCAAGTGAGGAGAAATCGGCCCGTTAGGGATAACAGGGCTTAAAACAGGGTTGTTAGTTCTAGCTGATGCAGGGACTGCTTTCCTGAAGCGTGGGTTCTGCTGGTTGGCGTGATTTCTCGTTGTTTGCGGAATTTGGTCCGGCTCAACGACTTTATGCTGTTGAACATGCCTCCTTCGTGGCGGCTTCTCAACAGGAGGTGGTTGGCTTGGAATTGCTGGATAATGTCGCACATTATGCGCAACAACTCCAAGCATTTATTTTTTAAATTCGTTAATTTTAATTTTTGACAATAAATTTCCATAGAATCAGTTTACATGACAATTTTTTTTTCATTCATCAAATATCAATTTTTAACTCCAAATATATGATTATCTTCTCCATATATTAGTTAATTTTCGCAACATATATATAAATCTTTATATAAACAAACAAAAAACATAATATATAAAAAATCAATCAAATTTCATAGAATGATTGTCTCCTTCTTGAAATTGATGTATGCTTACCGATATTACATAGTGGTGCCAAAACAACCATGACGTTAAGTAATATAGAAATTAATCCAACTAAAACCAAGGGCAAAATCATTATCCCTCCAACGAAAAATCTGTCGTTGATCCCTATTTCTTTCGGTGTAGGATATGTGCATTCGCCTTTTTCTATGCATGATACATCTCTAAATGCATAGTTATACAATCTGTTCGATGATGTCAAATAGTTCTCCATTTTTATAAATTTCAGCATTCTATCATACATGATTTTACCGTCATTCGATCCTACTTTTATTGGCTCTGAAGTATTCTTCCTCAAACATGTCGGGAAAGAGCCAATTTCATAGTAATGCGCTCCATTTGGATCCCCAGTATGTGTTTTCAGCAGAGAAACCCCTTCTCTGTAATCTGCCATAAAAGTCGTCAATGAATAAGATCTCCAATCTTCAATATTTCTGTAGACATTTCTGTTCTTTGAGACTATATCGTTAGTCAAATCTAAAAGATTCCTGCTTCTTCTATGCGTAGGTGGAAGCTCTGTTCCATTTATTTTTGATAGTATATCTTCTAAAGTATAAACTAAGTCGTTGTGGTCTGTTGGTAGTTTTAGAGTTTTTCCTGATATATTCGTGAGATGTAAAATATTTTTGATGTTTTCATCATTACCTAAATATCCAATTATTGCTCCAGTTGTGAAGAAGCTATCTGTGCCACTGGAGCCTCCAACGCAGTCTTTAGCGTAGATTACTCCATCACCATAATCATGTCCGCTCTTCATAACAGGTACATCATTCATTCCACTTTTTCCTGTTATAACAAATATTGTGTTGTTATCAGTTTGGCTGAGGAAATCTAAAACTCTGCCTATTTGGTATTTATCTGAGTATTTCATCATTTGTACGAATCTTTGTAGTCTGTATTCAGATGACATAGAGTTTAAGTCTTGGTCATATGGTTCGTAAAACAATTCGTCATCGAATCCATTGTACGGCTGGGAAGTTTCTACGCCTTCGAAAACAGCGAAAATAGGCTGTTGTGATTTTTTCGGCCATTTTGATATAAATTGTTCTGCGACGATTCTATCTGGATATATTCCGTCCTTGATCTCTTTTGGATAGTCGTCTTGGTCTATATCTAAATCTTTGATGTTATCTGGCGAAATTTTGTATGTTTTGTCGAACCATGTCGGGAAATCGATGCCATCTAAAGATTCAGTCATTGATTTTATTTCTCGCTCATTGCAGTGCCTCAGTTTGTGCCTGAGATATATGATATCATCATTCATTTCTTTCGTTAAATTGTGGCAATTTAGGTTATATAGGGCTTCTTCTCTCGCTGTTCGTCTCCAGACCCAGTATTTCTCGTGTGACGAATCTATTGGCTTGCCACTGAAATATAATGTCTTGTAGCCGCCTGAATGCAGAAAAGAAGGAAGATCATCTGAATGAATATTGAATCCATCTTGCATATTGGAAAATGACTGTGATGGTGGGATTCCTGTCATTAGTGAGTGCCATCCATAGTCAGATGGGCTTCCTAGAGCAGTCATTCCTGAAAATGCGACGCCTAATTCTTGATATTTACCTAGACCAGGGAAACTCATTGGATTTATAAATGGTTTGGAAGAAAGAATACGTTTTCTACTGCCTTCTTTGGCATTAACGTGTTCTGCAATAAAATCTTTCGAAAATAACGGAAAAATCGGGGTTAAGCTCTCAAATAGCAAAAATACTACATTTGGTAGCTTTGCCACAGGTTTCTGTGGCGTTGGATTGAAATTTAAACACTTTTGTGGGTATTTATTATATGCACAGTAAGCTTTGATGCCAGAATGAACTGCAGGGAATTCAGGATATAGCCTTTCGTCGAGCCACATCCTTCCCGGCGGTAGAAAGTAACGAGTTTTATTAACTAGTGTTTCGTTATTGATTTTTCGAGTGTCATAATGATGTAATGATAAATATGATGCTTCTAAGTATGTTAGCTTTGAATATTTCGAAATATTTGAAAATGATGGAATGAAAAATATTATCAATGTCGTCAAAACTGATAAAGACGCAACGTAATGAAATATTTTTGCTATTGAGTCAAATTCATAATCATCTGACTCTTCATTTTGAGGAATACCGTATTCTAAAAATTTCGATGGAATTGAAGCAATATGTACCTCAGATTTCGATATATCGTTAATTATTTTGCTGATTCTATGGAATAAAAGATCGAGTTGTACATATATCCATCCGCATAAAAAGAAAAGTGAAACAGCGAAGAATAACTTGTTTTGGAATATAAGATTTCCAAGCATTCTAGCGAAATTTCTCGCTGTGGGTTCGTGTTTCGTTTTAATATTTAAAGGTGCGGAAAATGTTTTTGTGTCTGTTGCTCTTCCGAACATAACCCTGAACGTGGTTGGCGTAATGAACTCCATGTTGTTGTAAATCGATGTGTAATTTACGAAATTTAGGATGAAAATTGATAAATAAATTCCATAGTAGAAGATTTTGACGAAAAAGCTTGGGAAATGGTAGTTAACCACGAAGTATCTGTCAGACCAATAATGAAAACATGCGATTAAGCAGAATTCGGAGATCTGGTGTAAAAATGAGATTACCAGATTCGTGAAACTACCGAAAGGATTCGCACCGAATGGGGGCTTTAAGACGGCAAACCAAAGATATAGATATATCGTTGGTGAACTGCCGAAAATAAATATCACCCATGGAGTTATCGAGTGTTTCATCCTAAAATCTTTCAAATTTTTGTCACATTAGAAAAATCGTTTGTCAAAAATTTCATTTTCAGACAAAAATGTATTTTACTGTTTTTAGCATGTGCATCTTTTGATAATTCTAAATTTCGCTTTTAAAGGTTTGATCATCATTTCATTTGTCATGTAAAATATAATATATGACATGTAAATTTTAAAATAAATTTCAGTTCATTATATCATTATAATAATAATTCCTCATTATTATTGCTGTTTGTCAAGTTTTGAATATATGAAGTCGAAGATATTTGCGTCATAATAATATATGCTTAAAAAATTTAAATTTTTGCATATATAAAAAGTTTTATAGTTTGAATATGCAATATATTGTAGAATAATTGATAAAAAGTAACATAATTTATTTTCATAACATAAAACTAATATTTTGTCTTCAATTTTGGTCTTTTGTCGACTTTAGGTGCTGTAACGACATCAATTACAGCCATATCTTCTGATGTGACGGGAGTTTCTTTTCTTGCTGATCTAACTATAGTTTTAGACGAATCCACCTTCTTAATAACAACAGGTTTGGCATCTTCTTCAATTTCTTCTTTTTCATCATCATCTTCAACTGTTTCTAGTTTTTCTATCGGCTTAAAGTTCTCGACTCTTTTAGTAACAACTCTTTGTATAAATTTACCGAGAGTTGAAACAGCATTTTGCGATGAATTGTCATCAGATATAACAATAGAAGCCAGAGGCACACTGTACTTAAGCAGATCTTCAACACTAAGTTTTGTTGTGCTCAGTAAATTCAATATTGCTTCTGATGCATCATATGAAGGAAACTCGATGAATTTCGCGCCAACATTATGAAATGTTTGTCTTGCTAATTCAATTGGATTAGACTTAGAAATACATGCACTTAATGCTTTAATTGTATGTGGGAATGATGATGCGTCGCATTCGTTGATAGATGCAGCTAGTTTTGGAATCAAGAATGAATTAATTTCATCTTTCGAAAGCGAATCGATTAAATGCGGAATTTGTTTCACTGCTTCTATGTGTAATTTCTTTGAATCTGTTTCTAGTGCTGCTGTATATATAGGATATAATATCTCAAAGTGTCTTTCTTCTGGAATCAAATCAATCAAAATCTCTATGCATGCAAAAATCGACATCGATAATTCTATTGGATTGGTTATAGTTAAATACGGCTGAATTACAGGGAAAATTGTTGTCATGAACGAGCCTCTTTCGCATCTATTTCCGATGTTTATCAATAGAGGAATAACAGCTGGCGAGAACCTGACATCTTTAGATAACTCGTCAATCAAAAACGGAACAATTTTTTTCATTATCAGTCTCGAAGAGAGATTTGGCAAAACTTTGAAGATTCCTTTCAAGAAAGTAAACTTGTCATGCGGATTTTTAGAGAAAGCCTGGTCTATATATGTGTATACTTGCGTTGACAAGACGCAGATTCCTGTGCATTTCTTTATCTGATCGAATGAAGGCCTGTTTGCTGGTAAATCATCGAAACATGCGGAAAAGACTTCTCGTGTTTCTTCTTCAATAGAATGCGGAATCAATGAGTCTGTGTTAATTCCTGGTCGTTCGTAAAGAGGCCTTGTTATCAAAAGAGAGCAAATCAAAGATGCGAAACTGAATACATCTGATTTGAGTGTAACATTCTTTCCACTGTATTGTTCAGGCGACATTATACTTGTTGGTACTGAAAATGGTTGTGTTGATGGTTTTAGAACTAAAATAGAGTTTTCATCTTCAGCAATTTGACAACTGAATGCAAAATTTGTTAATTTTACAGAAAAATCACTTGATAAGCAAAGTGAATCGGGTGAGAGACATAAATGAGCAATTTTAGCCTTATTGTGAAGAAAATCTAAAGTTTCAGCTAATTGTTTAGCAATGTAAAGTATTTCGTCCTTTGATAGTTTTGCATCGAGACTTACATTCATTTCTATGGGCTCTGATGAAAAAGAAAGCGGTTGCCCTTGTTCGTTAATATCTAAAATTTTTAATATATGCGGGAATATTAATCTTTTTTGTGTTTGCAGACCTGCGAGACAATTTTTAACATAGCTGTCAATAGTATTTTGTGATTTCGCTTTCTTTTGCATCGCTTCAATATCTAATTGCCATAAACAGACTTTTTCTTGAGTGGATTTCTTTACCGCTGTGTGAACTTTCCAATATCCAACATTGAATAATGGCGAAACTTGGTCATAATTATCAGAAACCCAAGCACCCATAAAATTTGTCACGTTTTCATTTCTGACACCTGACAATCTAACACTTTACAAAATCAGATTTTCTTGAAAAGTGGAATCCTTTAAAATCAAGTCTGTGGATACAGTATTACCACAAGAATAATTTCTAGAAATTTTTAAAAAGTTATAAAACATACATGGAGATTTTAGTTCATTAATAAAATAATAAGAATGATTTAAAATGAAAATTATCAAATCATTAATTTTATGAAAAGTTTAGACAACATAGTTGTTGTGTTAGATACATAGAAGTTATATGCTATGTATGGATCTCCAATATCTATTTCAAATGGCTAGAAATGTTCCAAATTTGATCCTTAAGAATCACTGTTTATGGAACTTTTGTAATATATATCTCTGTAAATAAGCTAGTAAAAATCATATAACTATTATAGATATGTAGGGTATATACTATAGTATATATGTCATAGCTTTCTATACTGTGTTATCTTCTGGTTATCCAAATAAATGTGAATTAATTTATACGTGAGCGGTAAATAAAAAAATTGAAGAAAGAAAATAACTAGTTATATAGGATTGAGGTTTCCTATATCCTATACATTAGGAATATATGGATTAGTGGCATTAATATAAATTTAAGAGTCTAAATATAATCGATCAAAAATTAAGGTGAGCTTATCAAATATGATATCTCACATTAATATAACTTATGGCAGTTAATATAATGAAATACCAGTCAGTCCTTTAGCTATCATCATTATAAAATTTTGTTCTGAATTAACTGTAAATTCAAGATTTTGTCAAATTCCAGATGAATAAATCAAATAACTAAGCAATGTAAATATCATTGCCGATATGCTCGAGTCTCAATTTCGAATGCAGAAAACTATTAAATCATAAATTTCGATATGAGCACATCACCAATCAGTTCCTTATCTCATAACTTTTAATGCTCCAGTCGCACAAAAGCCTTAAATCGAAGATAACGGTTTCCGAGATTTTGTTTTTTTGATGAATGATCGCTTTTTCAATACCTATAGATTCCTCCACCTGTAAGACAGCCTATTTCACTGCCTGTGAAGTTCAAAAAATAAAATCTTAATCATGAAAAAAATATGCTTAAAATGTGAAATAAAGTAGTTATTTTATTTTTTTTTTTTTGTAAATTTTGAAAAATTTAATGAGCTCTCTTAAATTATTGACTGAGTTTTTAGAAAATATTTTAATTAAAAATAATGCTTGAATCTGATGCCATTCTGCATGAGATATTCACTGATGATGATTATAGGAACGTCAAGCTTGGTATGCAGATACAGGATCTTCTCGAAAAACTTCCTACACATGATTCTAGAGAAATTGCAGAAGTATTAGCGAAAACAAGTATTGTTCATACAGATGAAGGGATATTTAAGCTTTGCTGTAACATAGTCGAATTCATGGAAACGTATTCAGGCAATAATGCTATTTTTGCAGAACTTTTCGATAATCTTTACAAATTATCTGGTCCTGACAATAAACTCGCGATGATAAAGGATATCATTCTCAAATTTATGCTCGATGCCGATTACTTTGTCCCACATATATCAGCAAGACTCACACAAGCGTATTTTTTAGCTGTTCACTGGAAATCTTATCATTTGACTGAAGAAGCAATCATCAGCGCAATGAAACACTACCACCAGCAATGCCCGTTGTCTGAAGAACCTTTTATTTACTTTTTCATATTTTTCAAATCTGCAATTCAAAGAATTGATCCAGAATTTTTCACAGTTGCTGACCAATTCGTATCTAGTGCCATTAGAAACAAGAGATCATTCTCAGATTGCTTTAATAATTCCGTAACTTTATCTTTCGACGTCTGGCATGAGCTTTCTGATTCTGTTGAGAGAGGAGAGTTCCCTGCACCCATAGTGAAGATAATCTGGGACGATGACATCGAAAGCTTTCAGAATTTGGCTTCTAATTTTGAATTTGATATTAATCAAAAAATTCCAAATATTACGTTTTTACCATTGACATCCACATTCAAATCGGCAACACTGACAGAATTCGCTGCGTTTTCTGGCGCATCTAAGATATTTCATTATTGCATATCTCATGGTGTTGATATTTCGATGCCATCGATGTGCTTGTATACTATCCCTCAACTTGCAGCTGCTGGTGGTAATTTTGAGATCATTAAAACAGTTGCACAACTGCATCTTCCAACAAGCGGAATTGCGCAGACAGCAGTGATGGCCAGAAGGCGAGATGTATTCGAATTTGTGCAAAGATTCTTCCCATATGACATAAATACTCTAATTCCAAGATTGGGCAGCGTATTCATGCAATGCTGCTCTTGTGGCGATTTAATCGGCGCAGTGGACTTGATTTGCCAAGGAGTTGACCTCAATGCTAGAGATAACCTAGGTCAGATACCAATAAACTTCGCAATAAGGAACGGAAAAAGAGATATAACGAAAATGTTATTAAATCATCCAAAAGTGAACTGCACTTTAAAGGATCAATCGGGAAACACATGTTTACACTACGCGGCTGAATACGGACACGATGACATAGTCATGGACATTTACAAGCGTGGTGGACTCGACGTGAACGAGCAGAATGACATGGGATTCACTCCGCTGATGATGGCATGTTTCAGGGGCAAATTGCGCGTGATTAAAAGATTAACGCAGCTTAAAGAGCTCAACTGGAACATCAAGACATCATGGGGACTCACAGCTCTGTCTATTGCCGTGCAGAGTGGATATCCAGAGATTGTCAACTATTTGCTGACGATTCCTGAAGTTGACGTGAACACATCTGATAATAATGGAAAGACTCCACTTCATTTTGCTGCAGAAGCTGGCTTCGCGTCGATGGTGCAAATCATGCTGAACTGCGACAGAGTTGATATAAATGCAAAAGACTCTGAAGGAATGACTCCATTGCATGTTGCAAGTGAAAATGGCAACGCAGAAATTGTCGCGTTATTAATGGAAAATTCTAACATCAATCCAAACATCACAGACTTGTTCGGAATGACTCCTCTTCACTACGCAGTAAGGAACTCTAAGATCGAAGCAGTTGCAGTTCTTCTGTCATCAACGAAGACGAATCCTAACCTGAAGGATAGAAGAGGAAGAGGGCCGCTTCAGTATTCGAAGATAAAGAAGATCAACGAGCTTGTTGTCAGTCATCCATTGTACGAAGGAATGGAAGAAGATGAACTGGGAATGTCACCAGCTGAAGCAATCCCATATGGAATTGCATGATATCTAATAATATATATATTTGTTTAATGTTTTATAAATATTATGTATTTGTTAATAACATCATCTTTATATCAATATTTCCATCAAGTTCATAAATATTAAAAAATTAAAAATTAAAAAAACTTGGGTAAAATCTGTAAATTAGATTCAGAAGTTGAATTTAATTAATAATTCAAATGTATTAGCATCAATTTGGGATTGGAAATTGCATCGAAATTAATTTGCAATTATTTTTGCAAAATATATCATAAAAGAATCTGCACTAGTAGTACATTATACATCTCCCACAGTTATTTGTATTTCATAGTCTTTTAGATTTTAAAACATAATCATAGAAGATATTTCACGCATCAGATTTATTCGAAGAAAACATATAATATAATATAATTTTGTATTCGTACATATTTGGGAAAGAATGCTAACAAAAGGCTATCATTTGAAAGCGTTTGGACTTCTCTCAATATTGAGAAATGAATGAAACAGTTCAAAGAATGAAAATAAAATAGATCAATTGAATTACGTCAAAAGCCAATGTAAAGTGTGGGTCTACGCAATCCCAAAAATGTGATTTTAATGATGAAATCGTTTAAAGTTGGATCAAATAGAAATAAGGTTAAATTTTTAATCGCATCGAAATCAAATAAACTATTACAGTGATGAGTGTTGACAAATTTATGAAATAAAATTGGAAATTTGTTTATTTTTCTTGGAGATCTGATAATGATTCGTCCTTGTACATTAGCAGACATCCCTGCTTTGCAGGCAATCAGCAGAAAAACATTCAAGGATACATTTGCTGACACTAATACTGAATCAGACATGGCCAAATTCCTTGATGATGCATATAATATTCCAAAATTAACGCGTGAGATGCAAAATAAGAACACACAGTTCTACTTTGCCATGGTTGATGGAAAAGTAGGCGGTTATTTAAAGGTAAACATGGAAGATGCTCAATCCGAAAAACATTCTAATGATTATCTCGAAATAGAAAGGATCTATGTAGACCGCGACTTCAAGAGACAGGGAATTGGCAAGAAATTAATCAACTACGCTGAAACTATTGCAAAAATTTACGGAAAACCAAAAGCATGGCTTGGAGTTTGGGAACACAACGACAACGCACTTGCTTTCTACAAGTCAATGGGATACAAGCAAGTTGGCCACCATACTTTTACTGTTGGCAATGATCCACAAACAGATTTAATTTTCGAAAAGAAACTTGAATAAAGCATATAATAGATAAGTATACAAACCATATATGATTTTTTATAGTCAACAAACAAAAATAAAGTTCAAAATGAATCAATTATGAAAAAGTTTGATATTTGATTTATTAGCTATCACACATTATAACTCTTAACTCACAGAGGATTTTGAAGAATAAATATATTTAAAATTATTTTTATTATGAAATCATCTCATAATATTCATAATATAGATAATATAGAAGGTGGTTTTATAGTAATACTGGATAGATTGTGATAAAACATAAATTAACCATGATATTTATAATAAAACATAAACAACAATACATTAATAAAGAATTAGTGCTTTGTGGATCTAGACGGGCATCTCCTGAAAGGAATGACTGAAACTTTTGGAAAAATCGTTTGATCAAGCTTTTTCGGCCTGATAATGACGCTGTGAACAGATGAGCTTAGGCTTAGTATGTTCCTCTTGGAGTTGGCGACCGGATTATAGTTCTTGAAATAAGGTAATAATAACAATTCCGAAACTGTTGGGCGAAGATCAGGATTCGCATTCAGGCATTTTGTAACTAACTGCCTGAGGAATGGATTTCTGATCATGAAGATTGGATAATTTCCATCCTCAATTACTTTCAATAATAAACTTCCGCAGGAAGCCATAAATGGGTAGCTCTTTGTTGCCATGTAGAAGAATGTGACACCAAGGGACCAAATATCGGCTTTGATTGGGTTGTATTGAGTTTTTTTCAAAATCTCAGGAGCCATGAAGAGAGTAGTACCTTTATATGAGGAGCACTTCTCGTTTTCCTCGTACATATGTGATAAACCGAAATCACATACTTTAATTCTGCCGTATTTATCAACTAAAAAGTTTGATGGCTTTATATCATTGTGTGCAATGTTTTTCTCGTGGCATGCTTCGATTGCTATCAATATGTCATGGATATACTTTATGAGTTGATCATCATTAAGTCCTTCTTCCCTTTTGATAAGTCTCTCGAGATCAAAAGGACAATATTCCATGAACATATAGACATAATCACCAACATAATAGTAGCTATATAAGTTAATCATGTTGACATGATCAATGTTTTTCATGCAATCGACTTCAGACTGGTTAAATCTTTTAACAGGAACCTTTTTCATTGCAAATTTAACATTATACTTTCCTGAATTTACCAAATATATCTCACCAAAGCCTCCCTTAGCTATCTCCGACTCTATAGTAATCTGTTTCTCTTGGAAGAAAGCAAGTTCTTCCTGATTCATATTTGTGAACTTAAAAAAACAATTCAAAAATGAAAAATCACTAAATTGGTTTAGTTTGGCATATGCATATACCACTGCGCAGAAGATTGAAGATTGAAAACTGAGTTAACAAAATTTTGAGAAGATTCTCAATTATAGGAGATTTTCATAATAATTGATATGTATACATTATATAATGCTTTTTACTTGTTCAATTTTGAATTACATTCAAAATTACGACATTTTAAGATGCAAAAATATCATTTACCATATCATAATAGTCAATTGTTGAGAATTGTAATAAATATTTTTTCAATTGGCAGTTAAATTTTTCTGTAATTGAAAGTTAATTCCTTTTTATTATATATTGATGTACTAACGATACTTTCAATATTTTGTACTGTAACAATTATGGGATTTTACACTGAATTGAAAAATAAATTACATTTCCGTACTAAAATTGCTGTAGAAAAAGAATTAAGTCTGTTGAAAAACGAAATACTGAATTGTATCTGTTTTCATAATTTTGAAATGAATTTTTTGAACAGTATTATTTTGGGTATAATTTAAAGTAAAATCGTGAGAGTAATGACTATTTGATTGTTTTTCTTGCGTTTCTAACCTTTCTTTATCCATCAGCTTCTGGACAAATTTGCATCACCAATGACTTTCCATATAACCTCAAATATAAGACTTATATGGATAGTATATGCATTTTCTTCAATAAAATACTGAGCTTGTCAAAGAAAAAAAAACGAGTCAAAAATTATCCAGACTCAATCACTACCATTCATGTGTATTTATGTATCACTCATGATTTCTATGTATTTCACCAGTTGATATGCAGTATTACTGACATTCAATATCTTCACAATTAACAAAACAAGTATTATCCAAGAATTTGTCAGCAGACAAATTTCTATGATGCACCTAAGGTAGATATAATGTTTAATAGATATATATCAGTCTGCGAGTTATGAGTGAAATTTCAATATCATAAAAATGTATTATATATATATTTCGCAGGTGTTTTTTATATGCATGCTAGATTAGAACCATATTTGCGTCATATTAATCAGACACCAATAGGTTCGAAGAAATTTTTCAATTTTGTAATACGGCATAACCATATAATGAGGATATTGATTTGCGTAGATATCTTAAAACCACAATATTAGCTTGAAACCGAAATATGGCGTAATAAATTTATTTTATAAGCTTATTTTATAAATTTTTATCGAGCAATATAAATCGAAGAATTAACATCCGAAACATAAAGCGCTTGATGTATATATTTTTATTTCATATTCTGTAGAATCTAAATATAAATGTAAATTTTGAGATTATCCAAACGATCGAATTAAGTTAGGATTCAATTCATACGTATTCATTATCAAGCTGATGCTCTGTTTTTAGCCAGAGGCAGGTCAATAATCATAATCGTTTGTTTGACTGAAATAAATTGATTTTTTGACATGTAAACGAAATATTTTTGACAAAATATATAAGTATTGGATCAAATATAGTACCATTGATATCGATGATGTGAGTGAATTATTAATGAAAAAACAACAAGATTTGTTTTCGTTGAAATATAAAAATATCAAAACTAAGAAAAATACACGCTCTACACACTATTCTGGGTGGAATTAGCAGAAAATTTATGTACTCATCAACAGTAAAAGAGCTTTCTTCACAAAATATCATTTTTTCAAAAACACATTGAATTTAAATTGAATTAGGATAAATTTTATGTTATATTTTAGATATATATCAAATAATAATGATATTTTTCGTGTAAAATATTTTGGATATTACTCACAATTTTTTCAATTGGCATTCACAAAATATTGGAAATCTTAATGGTGTTATTTTTAAATGTAACTTTATATAAATCAAAATGCAAAAATAATATTTTACTTCATTCAAAAGTTTCAAAAGAATTCATTTCCGAAGTTAAACACGTTAAATTCTATAATTCTTATCTATACATATTTGTTAATATAGCAAAATTCCAAGAAATCTTCGACAATGGTGTAAAAAAACTCATTTTTTTGATTATGGATGATCAAGAGCGTGACTTTTTCGATAAACAAGGCATAGAATTCACAAGGGTCATTGCAGAAGGAGGCTTTGGTGTCATCTATTTGGTCTACCACAGCGTATATGATCAGCATTTCGCGCTCAAAAAAGTTCCTGAAGATCGTTTCAAAGAAGATGAAGTAGAATGCTTGAAACAGTTGGATCAGCCTAATATTATCAGTCTCTACAACACCTACAAGTTCCAGGATTACGTATATCTTTTAATGGAGTATTGTCCATACGATTTGTACCATTTACTCAAGAAATCGCCAGACACACCAATAGAAACTCTCGGAAAGTACTGCCACGACATCCTTATGGCGATAAAAGCATGCCATGACCATAACATTGCTCATAACGATATCAAGCCATCTAACTTGTTAATCGATAAATATGGTAGAATCAAAATCTGTGACTTCGGTTTATCATCTGTATACGATGATATGAAGTGTAAATCAACTTACAAAGGTACAATGTTATTCATGGCTCCTGAATTATTCAGAAAACAAGACTACAACCCAATGAAAGCAGATATTTGGGCAATTGGTGTTACATTTTATTACATGGTCACTCAAACTTATCCGTTTTACGCAAATGATAGAACAGTTCTAAAAAAGATTGTAGAAACAGGTGTTTACGCAGTTGGTGCCGTTCCCTATCCATCTTTTATCCAGGTTATAAGCCGCTGCTTGGTGGTTGACCCAGAAAGTAGAGCTACCGTTGATGAATTACTTGCTCTTCCTTTCTTCCATCCATACAAAGCACAGAGAATGCAGAAGAAGTCTGTTGGCATCAAAGTCACGCAATCGCAAAATTCTGTCATCATTAAACCAATATTGGCCATGAGAAATAAAATGCAAGACAGAGCTTCTCTTAAGCCATTCAAGATGAAAACTGGAAAGGCTTTCTTTATGGGCACTGGAAAATAACTATAATATTGTTTTTGTTGTTTGAATATTAAATTTTTTGTTTGTATTTCATATATAGAAGTTTTTAACTATGTATTTCACATTTTTACGCTGTATGCATGGTTTTTATCATACAAAAAATTAATATTTTATAATAAATTTAAATTATTTTTATTTCGCGAGTGCTACATAGTGTTTATTGCATCAATTGTTGCATCCTTGCGAGCTTAACGAATTTGTCTGTTCCATAAAGGCTTATGTATGAATTTAACAAAACTTTTTTCAAAATCTAAATCACTGCAATGTTATGAAAATGCCAGCATTGATGCAACACTGTAATGATATCTAGCTTAAGCTGAAGAAGTGACATTAAATATAATAGCTCTTTATGATGTTATATCAATATGATAACAAGTATATGTGTGATATACATTATATTGAAGCATTATTAAAATATTAATTTGAACTTTCTTTATCTTTGCATTATCTCATTCACCTGCTTGAGTTATTATGAAAGATCTTGAATTTCTGTGAATTATGAAAGTTGGTGACTAAAATTTATAATATTCTAATCATAGTTTTCCTATATTTAATTGCATGTTAGTCAATTTTAATTTATATTTTTTATAAATTATTAATATTAAAGATTAGGAAGAATTAAAGAGAAATTAAGTTCTAAAGCATATAAACAATAATATTTAATATATCAAACAAAGCAATCTATATAGAAAAAACTTATGGCGGTAAAACAGCACGACATATTGGGCAAATCATTTCTTCTTCCATCCATCTGCTGAGGCATGACTCATGGAAACAATGTTTGCATGGGGTAATCATGTATTGGTCTTTAATACTGATCATTGACATGCAAATCGGACATTCAGTGTCTTCTTCAATTTTACCTGAGTGGTAGTTAAATATTTTCGGTTTAAATGGATATGGAATGAAGAAATTGCCGCCAAATCTATTCTGTAATAAAATAATAATAACTTGAGCAAATAAATAAGAAGTAGCGATAACGGCTATTCGAGGAGAATACACTTCCATCAAGTTGTTCTTGTACAAAGTGAAATAGTATAATGGGAACAGTCTTACCAAAGAAATTAAAATTACAAAAATTTCATCGTGTTTCTTTCTCGATGGGGCTGAAATAGAGTGTATTATCTGTGGAATGAAGAATGAATACAGATAAAGGACCGAAATAACTGGATAATCATTTATCGAACTGAAAGCAATGCTTGCAATCGACATTGTGAGTGAAATTTCCGTGAAGAAGCCGAAAAAGATGCCCTTTAAATCGTCAGTAGCCAATTCAAGGCCTTCGTCGTTCTGAGATCTCCAAATTCGGCTGATCTGGTTGATATGGAGGCTGAGATACAGAACCATCATCGCAATGAATAAGAAGCAGTAAAGGGCAACGAAATTCCAGACTGTCATAGCAAGTTCAAAAATTAAAAGTCCGTAGGCGAAGTCAAAACTAAAATGAAGTATGTATGTGTGAACTGATAACAATTCAAGTGATCCTTGAGTCTCAAACTTGAATTTTAATGATGACCAGGCGTAATAATTTATTATTAATGAAATAGCAGTGAGAACGCCAAAAATAAGTCCTTCTCTGACATATGCAGGTACATTAAATAGCTTTCCATTAAACGGAATGGATTGTTTCGGTAAAAAGATCATTCCATTCATTGAATTCGGAAGATCAAAGGTAGAAGTTACCTGTTGGTGAGTAGTCATTTTAAAAGTTAAACCAACAACAGTTGTCGATTTTAATTTATCTTGGACTTGATTCTGTAATTCGATATAAATTCTTGATGGATGATTAAAATCAAGGATTCCTTGCATCGTAGCTGACTTGTGTAAGATTGATATAAGTGTTTTATCACTAGTATTTGTTACATATGGCACCGAAATCAAATAATAAAACGAATCATTTTTATCTACAAGGCCATAGAACTGCATTTTGTATTTTGGGAATCTAACAAATGATGTATTTGTGAAAGAAACATTCGCAGTTACAACATTCAATCCATCTATCGAGATTGGTTCCGAAAGATCCATTTGTATCCGCGATTTCTGGACTTTAGACACATTTTGGAATACATTGACACTCGTTGTCCAGTTGCCTCTGTAATACAGATTCATGTTGGTTCTGATTCCCAATATACAAAACATTTATAAAAATTAAATAAATTTTGAGAATAAATCATTTTATCGTTCATATTTTCTATTTATCGAATGAATTTTATTATATATCCAAAACTATAATGTTTTATCAAGAGAATTTTTTAAATTGAATTAATTTAAAATTGAGAAGAGATGATCACAGTTATTAAGGACTGAATTATCTTTGTAGTTACGTGTTATTAACTGAATGCATGTGATTATAGCGTAAAATCGAGTATAAGAAATTTTGTTAAAACGACATTGAATTATTTGTGAGATAGCTAAGAAAATTATTTGAATTAGCCGCGCCATTACCAACACGTAGAACTGGTTTATCTTGGAATTATTTTTACAATAGCAAAAATTTGTGATGTTACTCAAATAATAAATATTTTTACACTTATCCAATAATATATATTGTAATCTATCAAAACACAAGAATACAGCACAAATTTGAAAAACTCAAGCCAGTAAAAAGAAAACATTCAGTATTTTCAAAACAAGCCAGAGTTCATTGTTTTAATCCCATTCTTCATGCTATACTATAGCTATATATTATAGTTATTGAAATATTTTTAAATATCCTCCCCTTGACTCAAAAATTTTTTCGAAAATTTATTGGACGAAAAAAGTTACTTTTTATAATTAATGTATATGAAACAAACATGCATAAAGAACACTATAATACTCAATAAGAGGCATATATTGGTTCTGTTACATTGGTTCATCAAAATATTGCGATTTTACTCCTAACAGTGGAACAATAACCAGGGATAAAAAGTGAGACGAGGGATATTCTCAAATTTTAGGCAGGGGGTGCTTCCAATTTTTTAAAATCATTATATAGCAAGAAATATGGGGGCGAAAC
>MRSU01000305.1:0-10373 GCA_008369845.1 Trichomonas gallinae
TATCTTTAAGGTGTCTATATAATACCTGCAAAGTTTAGGGTAATTTCCTAGAGCCCTTCGAAGTTTCCATACCTTTGAAATTTCATAAAATTCATAAATACTATACCATATAGTTTAATATTTTCGCAAAATTTCTATGAAGCAATTTGTATCGGTATTTATTCCTGACATCCATATCACATATCCATATATATCATATAAAATCCTCAAAATTCTAAATTTATCATTGATCGTTATAAATACACCCAATTTCTGACATTCATCAAAAATTCACCATTAGGTTCATAATTGAAGACTTCTAACTTAAGTAATAAGAACTGCACAAACATAGGTAGATATTGTAGAATTATTTACACCTAAATAGCCATACATTGATCGTTTTTCGAATTTTTTTTCGTATCGTTAAATTTTTCACTTTTCGTAACAATTTCGAAAAAACTAGAAAAACTTAAATATTATAGTAAAATGAGTAATCTTAAGAAAAAAATTTGAAATTTTGTCACTTTTCATAACAATTTCGAAACATTTAAAATTTATATTAAAATGGAAAAAGAAGAAATGATAAAGAAAAAAAATATTTGAAAGAAGAAAAAAAAATTGAAAAAGGACTGGTCGGCGATAGATTTTTTTTTTTAAAAAATGAGCGAAGCTGCTGCTCATAGTGCACCAAAGGGCAAAGGAAAGGAACCAGTTCCAGAGTTCATCCAGAGACGCCTCGATATGTTCAACAAGATGGAGGACAAGACTCCAAAGGTCGACCCAGTCGAGACTGAAATCAAGTTACTCCCAGAGAACTGCCAGAACGTCGACGCTGATGGCAAGATGATCAAGATCACACTCGGTGTCACAACACCACTTGACATCATCAAGGCTGAGTATCCACCAAAGACAATCTTCTACGCCGCCGCTATCGACAAGGAGGATATGTGGGATCTCTCTCGCCCAATCACTCACGGCAAGAGCATCTCATTCGTCAATTTCGAAGACCCACGCGGTAAGGAAGTCTTCTGGCACTCATCCGCCCACGTTCTCGGTGCTGCCATCGAGTTCCACCTCCAGGTTGAGATCGCCATCGGCCCAGCTGGTGAGAAGGGCTTCTTCTACGACTACGAGCCAAAGGAGGGACAGGAAGTTACTCCAGAAACATTGAAGGAGATCGAGAAGGCTTGCATCTCCATCTGCAACAAGAAGGTTGACTACGAGCGCAAGATGTGCACACGCGAGGAAGCTCTTGAGATCTTCTCATCCAACCATTACAAGACAGACATCCTCACAAACAGAGTTGCACCAGGCGAACTCGTTTCCCTCTACCGTACAGGCACATTCATCGATCTTTGCCGTGGCCCACACCTTATTAACGCTGGAGCCATTCAAACTTGGTGGGTTACAGACGTTTCCGCTTGCATCTGGAACGGCGATGCTAACAAGAAGATGCGCCGTATCCGTGCTATCACATTCCCGAAGAAGGAGCAGATGCAGGAGCACAAGAAGTTCCTCGAAGAAGCCGCTAAGCGTGATCACAGGAAGCTCGGCACAGAGCTCGGCCTCTTCTTCTTCCACGAGTGGTCCCCAGGCTGCCCATTCTTCTACCCAGAGGGCTGCTTAATGTACCGCCGCCTCATGGCAATGATCCGCCAGCAGTACATCAAGCGCCACTTCGTCGAAGTCATGACACCAAACATCTTCTACGATGACCTCTTCAAGACATCTGGTCACTGGGCTCACTACCGTGACGACATGTTCCACTTCAAGGTCGACGATGGCGCTCCATCTGAGGAGGAGCTCGCCGCTCAGGATGCCAAGGATCCAGCTGTCCAGCAGGCCGTCCGTGAGATGGGCATGAAGCCAATGAACTGCCCAGGCCACTGCCTCGTCTTCCGCTCAAAGGTCCGCTCATACAAGGAAATGCCAATCAGAATGGCTGAATTCGGTGTTCTCCACCGTAACGAAGCCACCGGCGCTCTTACAGGCCTTACACGTGTCAGAAGATTCGTCCAGGATGATGCCCACATCTTCGCCCGCCACGATCAGATCGGTGAGGAAATCTGCGACGCTCTCGACTTCATGACAGAAGTTTACGGCTACTTCGGAATGGAACTCGAGTTCACACTCTCCACAATCAACATGGAGAAGTACATGGGTGACCTCAAGGTTTGGGAGAACGCTACAAACATGCTCAGACAGGCCCTCATCGACAACAAGAAGAACTTCACAGAGGCTCCAGGAGAAGCAGCCTTCTACGGTCCAAAGATCGATGTCCTCATCAAGGACTGCCTCGGCAGAAGACACCAGCTCGCTACAATCCAGCTCGACTTCCAGCTCCCAGAGAAGTTCGACCTCACATACGTCGACTCTGAGCTCAAGCCATGCAGACCAGTCATGATCCACAGAGCTGTTTTGGGCTCCCTCGAGAGATTCATCGCTATCGCTATCGAGCACTTCGCCGGCAAGTTCCCATTCTGGATGTCACCAAGACAGATCGCCATCATCCCACAGAACATGACAAAGGAGGGCCAGATGAAGTACATCAAGGAACTCTACAACCTCATGCACATGGAGGGCTTCGCCGTCGAAGTCGCTGATGGTCCAGAGTCAATGAACAAGAAGATCGTCAACGCCTTCAAGATGTCCAACAACGTCGTCTTAATCATTGGTGACCGCGAAGTTGAGTCCCGCACAGTCGCCGCCAGATGGCGTGGTGAGAACAACCCAACAGTTGTCCCACTTGACGACTTCATGAACCAGATCCGCGACATGCAGAAGAACTATACAAGGAACTAAGCTGATTTTTTTAATAAACTAAAGATTATCTTCACACTTTTACTCATCACATCCATCAATTTCCAGCAAAATCTTTTTAAAAATTTTTTTTTTCAAAATTATGCGAAATTAAACATTGTAATCAATAAAATGATTATTTTATGAAAATTTATAAAGAATTGTAATAAGATTTTGGATAATTTTGCAATGTTGAAAATCGATTTTTATTTACTGGTTCGAATGAACGGGTTTGAGGGATGGTTATTTGAGATATCGATGTTTGATATTTAATGTCATTTAGAACGAAGTCTTATTTGAGGTAAAAAACGACGAAAATTTTTGTCATGTAAATTGTTTATGTGTCAGAAATGCGATCATGAATTTTTTATTTTGAACTCCTGGAATATTAAATATACACAAAAAAGAAATTTTCGGATCTGATTTACAATTCCTTTTTTAAGAATGCGAGTGATTAATAGTAATTACAGAGAAAAAGACAAAGCTAATCTCATCGAAGGGATTCCGAGGTTCTGCTACAGATCCAACTTCAAACCGATTCAGAATACAAAGCTAGATTGCGATTCTGGATGGGGATGCTGCTTTAGATCGTCGCAGGGCTTGATATGTCAGTACATCATGAAGCTTAGCCAGAATAATCCAGAAATATACAACAGAACATTTCCAAATACAACAAATCCATTAGAATTATTTCGAGATTTACCAGAATCGCCATTTGGCATCCAAAATCTAGTTAGAGTGGCGAATGAAGTCGGTCTGCCAATGGGAGAGTGGATAAAACCTTCTTTAATGGCAGAAACAATTTTTAGAATTTTCAAATCGCTAAATTTGAACTGTATCATTGCCAGAAACCTTTCATTTGATTGTGAGGAACTCATAAAAACCGGTTATCCTACTTTAATGCTTATTCCGGGATTATTGGGTTTGGATAAGCTAGAAGAAGACTATATACCATTCATTTACTTATGCTTATGCATTGAGAATTCGCTTGGCTTCGTTAGTGGCCTTGGATCTTCGGCATATTATTTTGTTGCATTTGATGTGGATCAGATTTATTATTTTGACCCACACACAACAAAGAAAGCTCTAGTAGGGACAGACTTTAATTCTTTATTCGAATTGAAGCTCAAATCAATGAATATCAAAAAATTGAATCCATCGATTTTGTTTGGCTTTTATTGCGAAGAAGTAATAAAAGAGGAAATTTTCCGTCTGACAGGATGTACTCGGACACCGATTACAGTCATAGATAAAGCTAATTTAGAAGAAATAACCAAAGATGTTATCAATTTAGATTAACATTACTTTTGGCTCATAAATAATTACTGTTAGTTTCTCCACATGCATTTTCTTTAATCCAAAATCCATAATAATACAAATTTTATCTTGCATTTAGAATATTCCAAATTTACTAATATTCTAACTGTATATAATCATTATATGAAGATTTAGTAACATTGACAATTAGAAAATAGTAAATTAGTTAAATTTTATTGATTTTATTTGATTCATTTAGAACGAACAATATTTCATGAAAATTTATATTACTATCGCATAGAATTATAAGTTTAATCAAGCTAAAATGTTCTAGTTTAATTTTTAACATTTTCAATATATTTTTTTGAAACATTGATGATTTAATATAGTTTTGAACTTATTTTCCATCAATATAACTGTTCACAATCATTACATTGTTAGATTTGCAAGAAACAAAAAAAAAAACTAAAATTTTATTCATTTTCATCATCTATATACATTCTATATAGTACGTTTTCAAGTTGCTCAACAATAATATTGAAACTTTTCATATTGAAGTTGACCTTGTTTTCTCTCAATTCTTCAAGAAGTTTGACAACATCGTTTGAGACAGGAACCAATATATTGCCTTGATGTTGATCATCCATTATTGCATCTTGAATTCTGACTTTTATCCAATCAAGTAGTTGACGCATTGCTGCATCTTTATCTGTTACATTTTCATTGAAGAAAGGAGTCAATCTGTATCCACAATGATATTTTCTTCTCAGTTCACTTGATGTTCCATCGAAAATCAACTCACCGCTTCTCATAACGAAAAGTCTGCTAGAAACAGCTTCAGCTTCTTCCAATGCGTGAGAGCTGACCAATGATGTAATGTTATACATGGATATGGCTTTCCAAATGATTTGCCTCGTTGTTACATCAATTCCAGCTGTTGGCTCATCCAAAATGACGAATCTTGGTTTCCCGATGAAAGCAATCGCGATGCATAATTTTCTCTTCTGGCCACCAGAAAGAGTTCCAGAGCGCATATCAACGCATTCACCAAGATTGAAGCAGTCAAGGCATCTGCTGATCTCTTCCTCGAGATCTGAATCAGGAATTCCGCGAATTTTTGCGAAAAATTCTAAATTGTTGAAAACACTTAATCTATCGAAGAAAATATTTTCCTGGAAACAAATTCCAAGGCAACTTTGAAGTTCACTGAATCCAGTGTAGCAGTTCTGTCCGTACAAAAACAGTTTTCCTGAATCTGCATTGATACTGCCAGTCATGCTGTTCAAAAGTGTTGATTTTCCAGAACCATTCGGTCCGATTAAAACAATTACTTCACCTTCATTGATTTTGAACGATACATCATTTAAAGCATGAACCCTCACCTTTCCTTTATATGTTTTGCTGATGTTGGTGACGGAAATAAATGGCAAACTTTCAATTACGTTGATCTTCATTGATCTGTCAAATGACAAAGCTTTCTTCCAAGCACGTAATGAGAAAATGTTTGAGAAGCCAATTGGTGGTGCACCACAGCTTCTCGGCATCATTGCATTGAAGAAACAGAATAATAGCAAATAGACAAAAATGAAAGCGAAGACAATCAATAAAAGCTTATCATTTGGAATTAATATGTATCCATTTTTGAGTTCGCTAAAAGTCATTGGATGCTTGTAAGCTAATCCAGAAACAATGTTCATGAAGAAATACGTCATCTGCCACTGAGGAAGCCAAACAATCACTGCGTGGAATTTCTGGAATATTCCAAAAGCAAACTGGAAGAGAAGTGGAATGAAAGGCAATCCTATAGATAGAACCATGAAAACGAAAACAATATATTTCAATCTGCTTGATTTCACCATCAATGGGACGAAAATCAAGTAAAAGAAATATGCTGACAGAATCAGGAAAAACATGAAAATGAAGTAAACGAAATAATTGGAATTTGGAGCTCCAAGCTTGTAAACGAAAGAAGAAGATAGAATAATCATCAACACAATCATGGCAGAGTCTACAATGAAATATGCGAAGTGTAGAGTGAATTCATTTGCACCAGAAATTTTCAGTAATAATAATTGTTTTTGTTCTCGAATTTCTATCATCTCATAGATCGAAAGAATGCACATGAACAAAATAGAGGCATTGATAAGTATCGCTGCAATGTAAACTGTGAAATAAGATAAAGAAATATCATCAAAACTTTTCATTTTCGCAATACTGACTGCAAATTGAACTTTTGAAATGTTAGGAACAACAAAACGCATGCAATCAAATAGCATGGATCTCGGTGAATAATAATGTTCTGATTCATATATTTTTTCTTTAATTTCAACATTTTTGTTATCGATATTAAATTCGAAAGATGGAACTTTATTTTTATTAATATAATCCTCGAATTTAGTTTTGTCATCAATAATTTGTGGATCTTTGATGTAAGTCAAGTTCTTTGCAATATTCAGAAATTCTTGAGTGAATTCGTTGTTAGGAGTAAAAACTAGTTGTTGATCTGTAAAGTCATATAAGAATTTCCTACGAATATATGATTGATTTTGAACTTCTTGCCAATCAATAGATTGATATGAATATCCCGAGCTTGTTTCTGTTTTATTAACTGGAATATATTTTACTGCAATTATTAGCACCAATGCAATTCCATTAAGGAAATAAAATGCAAATTTTTTGATCCTGAATAGAATCAGCATTTTAAGATACATCTTTAAAACGCGCAGCTGTGTTTTCCACGGATTTGTAACAATCTTCTTGCCTGGAACAAGCGATGACATTAGGTCACTCATTTCCAATTGATTAGACATGCAATGGCACTTTTTAACTTATTTTGAATATGTCGTCGTATTTATTTCAAATTTGATCCAATAAAACGTGACAAACAGCATTTTTAATAATCATTTATTATTGTAAATCATGTCTTGCTAAATCTTTTTAATAATCTTTTCGTATTTTGAATATGTTTACAAATTAATCTTCAATAGTTTTTGTTGAAATTATATAGATAGTATAAACCACATTTTATATTGAATAGTAAACAAATTTCAATGATATTCTCAATTTGATCTGCTGCAAATTATCGGTTTTCATTTTGAAAACATTTCGAATTTTTATTAGATACATGGTATATATTTTAATATCACAGTCTACATATTTATAAGTTTGATCCAAGAAAAATTGACATTTTTTCTGTCACATTTTCAAAAGAATTAATAATGACTAGGTTATCTGACTTCTTTCATCATATTTTGGCAATATATTACCGAAAAACGTTGATATATTGGAAGACTCCAATCAAGCACATTTTAGCAATAATTTTTGCTATTTTCATATTCATTTCTCCTTTATTCATTCAAGATATTTCCAAATTGTTTAAAAACAAGACAGTAGTAATCAATTCCGACTTTTCAGCATTTCCAAAAGAGAATATTACACTTGTTCAAATTAGAAATTCGGATTGTGAACAGAATTCATGCTTTCCAGAATTAAAAGATGAACTTGTCAAAATGATCCACGAATCACACGGAATTTATCCGCAATACTTGGAATTTGATAATTTTTCAGAATTCGATAAGTGGCAGTACTCTCATGTCGCATCTGAGCACAGTTCAACGAATATCCCATTTGCTTATCAAGTAGAGAATGAAACCTACATTGATTATTCAGGTGATGAACCAACTGGTTTTGTTGTAATAAGGCAAATGTATAACGACTCACAATCTACTGACATTTTCCTTTCCATTTTACAAAGAGCAGCATACAGAGCATGGAATAGGAATAATACAAAAGCAGACATCAAAGTATCCTACACATTTGTTCCAGCACATGAAAGCACAGAAGACGAAAATTATTTCTTTGCTTCCTCTATAAAATATGTTGGGTATTTCGCGTTAATTATCATGCTTTCAATGATTTACGGAAATATTGCTGAGGACTTTAATTCTCCAGTAAGAAATTACTTGATGTCATGTGGAATGAGTGGATTTGCATATTGGATAGGAAATTATATTTCAGATTTGATCTACATGATTTTCTTTTCAGTTATTACCTATATAATCAATGTTACGCAGAAAAATTCACTATTCAAAACAATTCCTACAATTTCTTTCTTTTCACACACTTTCTCTATTATTGTAACTATTCCTTATGTATATATTTGGGGTTGGTTCTTTAAGAACAAATCTTTGGGTCAGACAATTTTTATTATCTATCATATCATGTATGCTGTTTTAATGATTGTAGTTCAACTTGTTTCATATGGTGATGAAAATAATTCAACAGTTTCAATATTGACTAAGTTCAGCGTATTTTGCCCATTATGCATCTATTATTCTGTCTTTGATTGCATTTTAGATTATCAATACACGAATCAACCAATTCCAAAAAATATGAATTTCCTCAAAACAAAATATGCACCAGTATTTAATGTTTTGATTGCATCTTTCTTCACTTGGCCTGCAATTGTCTTTATTATAGAATTCGTGATGAAGAAACTCAAAGAAAGGATTGAGAAATCAAGATGGGCATCTTATCGTTCAGCATTTGATGCAATTAAGAAGACTCAAGTAACAACACAAGAAGCAATTGACATGGAAGAAAGAATTAAAAACGCGAATCCAAATGATTACGCGATAATGATCAAAGATGTTTCGAAATATTTCTCAGATACAAGTAGAGGAATGATATATGCAGTTAATCAGGTTTCTCTCGGCATTGAGAGTGGATCAATTTTCGGATTTTTAGGATCGAATGGTGCAGGAAAAACAACATTGATGAAAATGATATTAAGAGAGGTACAAGCAACAAATGGAAACATCTTTGTGAATGGAAATGACGTGTTAACTAACTTTGATCCAAAAAGTATATCAATATGTCCACAGTTCGATGATCATTTAACATATCAAATGACTGGCATGCAAAACTTGAAATTCTTCAGTCTATTATTTAACAAAGACAACAAGCAAATGATAAACAAACTTATCAATGATTTGGATTTACACGAACACATCAATAAACCAGTCAGCACAATGTCAGGAGGAAATCGTAGGAAAATTGCTGTCGCTGTTGCCTTTTTGTCTGATGCTGACATTATACTTCTCGATGAGCCAACATCATCATTAGATCCAATCGCTCGCCACAAAGTACATAATCTTATAAATGAATTCAAAGGAAGAAAGACATTTATGCTTTGCACGCATCTGCTCGAAGAAGCTGAAAGTTTGTGCGATAATATTTCAATAATGCTAAATGGTAGCATACATACTATAGGCACACCTCAGTATTTATCAAACAAATTTGGAACAGAATGGAAAGTCGATATTTTGCTTACAGACACTTTTGAAGAGACACAGGAAAAAGTCACAGAGTTCTTCAAAGAAAAACTTCCTACTGCTGTTGCAACAATTTCCAGACCACTGTCAAGAATATATTCTATTCCTTCTTCTGATATTGATATAACTGACTTATTTAAAGTCATTTCCGAAGGCCAGAAAGCTGGAATCGGCATCAAATATTACACTTGTTCATGCTCGACTCTCGAGAAAGTCTTCTTGGAGCTAAGTATGGCCAGCGAGCAGTTCCAGCGTGTTACATATGGAAAACATGATGAACCTGAGCCTGAACCAATACCAATACCAATAGTAAAATATCCAACAGCAAAGAATTGTGTTATCCAGACAATGCATGTTATTGATCTGTAAATTTGATAATATTAAAATAAATATAAGTTTGCCATTACTATAGTTCTTTATTTTATCTTATTGTTTCGAAAACAACCAATCATTAGAATTCGAAAATCTAGAAATTTTGATTAGAATTATCTATTTATCCAAAATTCAAATGCATTCCTTGCATTGATGTGCTTAAGTTAATTCTTATAATTACTGATTTGAGCGATTGTTGATTTTGTAATAATTTTCGAATTATCAAAAAACTTGACTTATTGATATTTAGTTTGGAACGATCTTTGTGCCACGCTCGCCCTTGAGCGCCTGAAGGGCGCAGTCGAGAGCTGTGATGAGAGCTGGTTTGCCTGTGGACTTGACGAAGCGGAGGCAAGCCTGGACCTTTGGAAGCATGGATCCCTTGATGAAGTGGCCTTCCTCGATGTACTTCTCCATCTCAGCAACTGTAGCTTGGCGGATTGGTGTCTCATTCTCCTTGCGGTAGTTGAGGAGAGCCTCTGGAACGTCTGTAAGGATCATGAAAGCATCAGCCTTTGTTGCAGCAGCGAGGACAGAAGCACCAAGGTCCTTGTCGATAACAGCGTCGACACCCTTGATTCTGTTCTCCTTCTCATCGAGGATAACTGGGATGCCACCACCACCAGAGCAGAC
>MRSU01000311.1:0-38420 GCA_008369845.1 Trichomonas gallinae
CGTGTTACACCAAAGGATAAGGCCATCACACGTTTCGCCATCAAGAATATGGTCGAGGCTTCATCCGCTAAGGATGTTTCCGATGCTTGCGTCTACCAGGGCTATGAGCTTCCAAAGACATACCAGAAGCAGTACTACTGCGTTTCTTGCGCTGTCCATCGCCACGTTGTCCGCCCACGTAACGTTAACGTTCGCCGCAACCGTGTCCCACTCTTCCTTAAGCTCAGACTTCAGAAGCAAGAACAGCGTGCCGCCCAGCGTAGACAGGAGTAAAACCATTTTCTAATCCTTAATTGACTACTTAAAATTAAAATATCGAATATACAATTCCACATTCAATTATTTGATCGTTTTCTACAAAGCATTCGAATTCAAAATTAATCTTTCACTTTTCATCAACCAATAAGATATTCTCTTAACGAAACTGAGTTTTAGCAAATGAATCTGATATTACCTGATTCAAAACGATACTGATGAATCAGACTTTTTATGCCTTTTTTGATTTTTATATTTATATATTTTTTTTGATCCAATAAAACGGATCATTTAACATCACTCACAAATTTTGCTACAAAAATGTTAACAAATAACTTTGTATTTTCTTCTAATTTAGATAATATTTTAATTTGATAAAAAAAAATTTAAAATGTTGTTGTTTTGAAATGATACTTTCCAATGCAAAGAGCAAAACAATCTAAATATTACGAAATTTATTGAAAACAAATAATATCTATAAAAAAAATTAATACATTTCATTTTCAGATTCATTATCTGACTCATCGCCGGAGTTTTGGCTAGGAGCAGGATAATACTTAGCTTGCTCGAGCTTTTGGCTGACTTTACGAATATCATCCTCAGATATAAGCTCTGGATCGTCAAGAAGTGCTGGAATAGCCGCTAAATCTATGTTTGGATTATCTTCAGGCATTGGAACTGCTCTTACCGTTGGAACTAATTTTACTTGAATTACCGAATTATCATCAGCTCTGTGTAATGCAGTATTGAATGAAAGTGATGCTCTGTTATTAGCTCTACGCTGGTGTCTGTAGTCTCTGTCTCTTGTTCCTGATGAACTTTTAGATTCGCGGCCTGGTCTAAGTCCAACGACTGGTGAAACATCGATGAGGTCCGATACTGGTCTAAAACCAGATATTGTCTGAGGAGCAAATATTGGATTCGCTGTGATATATTCTGTAAATTTATCAGGGAAGCAGTGCATGCATCGTAAGCGTATTATTTGATGACGTATTTGGGCAGAGACTGTATTTATGAACTCAGCGGGTAGTGCTAGCTCTTCAAAAGTTAATCGTGCAAATTCATCTGGGTTCATTGTACGATCAAATATATCCCATTCGAATTGGTCACTGTATACAACAGAATCTGTAGATGCTTCAATCAATAAAACGTGACTTGCAGATCCATTCTTCGCCCATTCTGTGCAAGGAACCATTTCTGTAAGCTTCTTATACTCCTGTAGTTGCGACTCTATAACGCTGAGCACGGCAGCCTGAATTGGTTGAATTTTCAAATCGTGTGTTAATGTTTTGGCCATATCATCAGGATCAGCCTCGTTGAGCTTAACCTGCATGATCTCGAACAGCCTCTGGTCGTCGAAAATGATGTTAATAAAAAAAGGAACAATTTCGTCAGGAAGCAAAACCGGAGAAACTTCCATTATATGGATTTTAGTGATTTTTATTCGCTGTTTCAAAGCTCAACGTCTGAAGATCAGAGGCTGAGAGAAGCCAGCGAGTCCAGGCTGTCCATAGTAGAAAGAGATGAGCCTGTAAATTACATACTTTATCTTATCCAAATATTAAATAATGATTCAACGCCGCCAAACTTGAAAATGCTCGCTTTAATTTACTTCAAGAACTACATTGTACCATCGAGCAATAGAAATATACAGATAATTAAGGAAACTTTTAATAGCTTCGATCCAATTATGATTAAAACAGATATATTGTCCATGTTATTATACTTCTCACAGACTGAAAATAACTTTCGTTCACTTGCATCCATTACAACAGCTTTATACATTCGAATTGATAATCAAGCATTCGTGTCAATCCTCATTGATAGATTTAATGAAATGTGTGAACAATTTTCGATGGATTTTTTCATAGTTTCTGGATTCTTTTCTATTTTGAATGAAATATTTATAAATTTCGATAAGAATGAGTTATTACGTTTCCAAAGACTATACACATATAAAAATTTAGCCAGAACTTACATCTTTGTTACCACAGCATTAACAAATACGAATTTTAATGATGAAATGCGTGAAATTCTTCTCACTTGTATAAAAATGTTTTACAGTCGTATCAGATTTAATAATATGTATCCAGAATTTCCAGAAAATTTTGATCATATTAAATTCTTTTTGGAATCACTTTTTTCTGCTCTTCCTTACTGCAATGAGAATAATTTTGGCTTGATACATTCAATTCTAGCATTAATTACTGAAAAACACTATGATATTATTGATAAATATTTCGAAACAATTTTCAAAATAGGAAATTTAAGTCTTGAGATGCCCACTCTCTCTTTTAAATGCATTGCCATAGATTTTTGGGCCGATATCGCGATTATCGAGAAAAAACAAATAATTTACCTGCAAAAATATCCGCATTTTAAATGCCAGAAGTTGATATTAAATTCATCACAAGAAATTGTGCCAAAACTCATAAATTGTTTCATTATTCCTGATGAACCCACAGAAGAAGTATTTGACACCTGTAGAAAAGCTGTCAATACTCTGTCGTATGTAATTAATCTTATGCCAAATGAAATACTTTCTAATATTGAAGAAAATGTTAATTCTTGGATCAATAGTGAAAATTCACGAGATAATTATGCAGCATTAATGACCATCGAATCTATCACAAGATCAAAGCAACCAGTAATCTTTAATGACTTAATTAAATCAATTATACAAAAAGTTTTGAATTTCTTCAATTCTAGCGATGAATTGATTAGAAAAACAAGCATCTTGTTGGTTTCCATGATTGTTGAAGAATTTCAAAATGTTTTTGAAAATGATAATTTCTTATCTTTGTCATTTGATTTTGCTAGTCAATGTTTATCAGTTTCAATGGATTATACTGCATCATCGTTAGGTTTATTAGGTCCAGTTATTAAAACAGCAAATGAAACCTATTTGAATGCGCAATTTGAAGAATTATTCAACTTTCTCTTCTCAATAATGAACAATGAAACGTTAGCAAATGAAGTCCCCGTCCTTTATGAAGCCTTCACGGATTTTGATTATCTTATTTCTCGAAAATGCTTCATTTTCTTTAATTTGCACATTCAGGCATTAGAAGTCCTTATAACAGGCATTAATTCTATTTTATCAAGCATGCAAGAAAAACCTGAAGAAGGAATTCCAGAAAAAAAGCTTCAATTGATGTGTCTTTCAACACAAACAATATTAAGAAACACACCAAGGGAAATTATTAATTATGAGGCCTTAATCAACAACATTTTCGATATTTATCATAATTATAATATTTCTCTAAGGTGTGATATATTTCTTGTTATTGAAGCCATTATTGAGAGTGATAATAAGAACGTTTTTGTTAAATATGTTGACGCATTCGTTTCTTTTGTCAATGATGCTTTGGATTCTCAAATTCCTGATCTTATCGGAGCAGCAACGCAAGCATTTGGAGCGTATTTATCTGTAATGAAGGATGATGCACTCCAAAATGGAGCAACTTTCGAAAAAATACTGAATATTCTGAAAAACGATGCGACACCTGAATATCCGGAAGTTTATAGCAGAATGGTGTTGTGTGTCGGTAAGTTAATAGGTGCAATACGGCCAAAAATACCGCAGCTCGTTTTTTCAAGCATTACTGAATTTTTAACAGCATTTCTTCAATTTAAAGTGGAAGGAAGATATCGAGAGAACTACATTGAAGTTCTTCCATCGATGCTTTACACTCTCATTGAAGTATATAGGACAACACCAGCTCCAATTGAACCAAGTTTCATTTCTTGGACGAAAGAGATATTATTCAAGAAATTTGTACAATACTTGTGGGACTCGTCTGTATTCAATGATGAAATACTGATGTTACTGATGGAATTATTTGATAAAATAATTTCTTGTCTCGGGGGTAATATTGGCGTATCATTCAAATTGCAGTTCGTTCAGAGTCTTTTCAGAGAAGCTTGTTCGTCGTTCGATGAAAAGCTAACACGCAAAGCTTCACTTGTTGAAGATAAAATATAATTTTTTTGTTTGTATGTATATAAATCTCTAATTGTATATTTATTCAAAACATGTTTAAACCTTATATTTCTTGCTCTTTGAGCCTTTCTTTTCACCTTTTCCAATGTGCCAAAAATCTTTTTCTGCGGATCCTTGTTTAATGGCTGCAGTAATGTAATGCACTAAGTCACTGCCTTCTTTTGTAGAAAGAGAGCAGATCCAATTCTTTTCTTCTTTATCGAGGAATGAAATAATGTTGATAACTTCGAATTTTGGATCTTGTGATATGATAAAAATTCCTGTTTCGACATCAACTTCATCACGAAGCATCTTAAAGCCGATTTGCATAATATCTCTATTCATTGTAACTGGTTTTTCAGGGTATGGCTCAGCGAAATATGATGTCTTTTCGAATACATTCTTGAGAGATCTATCCCATTGTTCTTGAATTGCAGCTTCAAGTAAGATTGGAAAACGTTCTGCAAGTCTTGGTACTTTTTCACAGAGTTTTGCATTAGAAATTGAGTGTATGAAGAAATATAAGCTCTTATTTGGTGGATAGAACTTATTTGCTACTTTCCAATTTCTAAAATCATCTCCTCTATTCTTTAAATTCGCGATTTCTTGCTCTAAAACTTTCTTATCGGTGCTGTTGAGTTTCATTTTATCTGGTTTATTTCTCACTTTGTCTTCAAAAGCTGCCAATTCAGCTCTCAACATTGCCGAAAAAAATTATGTCTCAAAATTTTTGAAAAAATAAAAGTATTTACAATTTTTTACATTTTTCACTTGATTTCTTCCTATTTCCCAATTTCTAACTTTACCAAACATTTCATAAATACACCTAACATCCATAGCACTGTTCATTGTCATCAAAATTTTAATATATTTGATTTTTTTTTCTTTTTTCTACGACATCATATAGTTTTAATGATGATAATATACTTGAATTATGCTATTTAGTAATATTTATGAATATCAAAGCTTAGTATGATTTACGCAAAGCACTACAGGAAACTACAGCTTTCTAGTGCACGAAACCTTTTAACAGTTTGACGCAGCAACCACTTATGTCGATGAATACGGTGAGAGTGATATAGGGCTCAGGCGAGATGTTTTCCTTAAATTATCAAGCGAAAGTGTTTTGCATTTAGTTGCATCAATTTTGAGTGGAGATTGATTTTATTCCAGTTGCAGAAAGAGGTCAGCAACAAGTTGAGAATCAAAAATTATGTATTATAACAATGCTCAAAAAGTAACACTATCCTAGTGTTCTTGCTCCTTCAAAATGGTGTTGTTTTTCGAAAAAAATATAGTAGCATCTTTTTGAGATGATTACTATTACCAAATTTTTCAATTGAACGTACTATTTTATTGTTTCATGTTCCTTTCTCCACAGCATGTCACTGCTAACTGAGAATTATCTTCCAGCTACCAGGCAACACTTCTTCCTTCAGCAAAGCATATGAAACTGCTAAAAAAAACCACAATTACATTAGAAAATCTAAAAGGCACGGAAAGAATAATTCTTCCCATAGATTTACATTAATTACATCCCCTAGAAGCATGCAATGCAATTAAACTTCTTCTATAAACATTTTTTCTTTTGATAATTTTTAACTTTTGTTTCATTAAAATATATCATTTTTTTTATGAAAAACACACAATTTTGAATGAGCAAGAATATATATATATAATGCTGTATGATTATTAATCAATTGTATATAGTTTTATAGTCCTTTTGATTAAAGACAGTATCACGATTGTTAACAGTAGATCCACCGAATCTAATGACAATTTCATTAGCTTCAGAGCCAGTAAATGAACACGAATTAAGATTGACAACTATATCGACAGAATCTATAGAAATTGAGTTTGGTTTTCCTTCATACATGTTAGATATGAATGTGCATTTGTTGAAATTCACTTCCTGTTTAACGTGGAAGCAGCAATAAGCACCTCCTCTTGAAATAGCTCGATTTTTCACAAACAAGCATTCATTGACATTACGAACGCACGGAGGATAGCTGAAATCGAAGAAAGCTCCACAAGCCAAAGCGGAGTTATTCGAAAATACCAAATTAGCTAATGTTCCTCCATTTCTGTCTAATCTCATTGCGCCAGTCCATTGGACTGCTGTATTATCTGTAAAGTTCGTTGATCGAACAAATGCGTCGTTCTTTTCTGTAGCAGAATCAAGATAAAGAGCTCCTGTATATTTCGCTGTATTTAATTGGAATTTTGATTGATCTATATCAATTCTATCGCATCTGAATGCCGAAATAGCGCCTCCTGTTTCAGCATTGTTACTTTCGAAATTCGAACTGTAAATAATGGTCGAAATCGACTCTGCACTAACAGCACCACCTCTTGTGCCTTGGCATTTGAGGAATTGGCAAGAAATGATCGATAATGTGCCCGATTTAACTACTTTTGTTTCGGATATGACTTGTTTGTTTAATTCTAGCTGCGATAAAGATATCGGAGACTTAAGTATATTCGAAAACCTAGATTTCTCAACATTTATATTTAAATTTGGAGAAAAACTCGAAATTATATTATGCGAATATTTGTTAATTGAGCTTTGTGCGAAGCTAAAACGCATTGTCTGTGAGTTTAACATGAATAATGGACTCTGGCTGTGAGCCGAGTATAATGAAAGTCTAAGTATAGATGTGTTTATTTGAAAAATTGTGACACAAAAAACTTTACACGTCAAATCTTTTCAATATTTTTGACAATTAATATTTTACATGCCAAAAATCTCAAAATGCCGACAATTTACAATTTACATGTCAAATTATTTAATTTTATATGTCAAATATTTTACATGTCATAAATTTTTCTTTTTTTGAATTTGTGCTAAGGTTGTTTCCAATATATTCTTGTCATGAAGAAAAGAATATCATTAGTTTATTTTTGAAAAATATTGAGGTAAGCGAATAAGATTATTTAAAATACAAACAATTTTAATTAGTGTTAATAGTTGTAAGGGGCAGATTTGATGATTCAGTGTCACTGAAGCTTTCTGAGTCTTCATCTTCATCCGATTGGCAACAGCAGTTGATGCCAAACCAATACTGTCCAACGATGGATGTTCTTGTGATTTTCGGATAGCACTCCGTCAAACCAAGGATCATGAATACAAGAGCAGGAATTCCGATGATTGTTGAAACAAGAATATAAATTGAGCGGATAAGCATATCAAAACGGCCGATTAACGCTCCACACATGAATGCTAATGCGATAAGAAGCGGAACTGAGGACCAATAAACAAACAAAAATCCTTCATTATGGGTAGCAAGCTGGTTTTGAGTTAAACATTCAAGTTCTACTATTGTATCGTTTCTCACACCCATTTCTTCAAGTGTGCTGTCTTCGTAAAGAATGTTATTGTATTTTAGTAAAAATTGATGCTGTCTAACTTCTCTCGGAAGAATTTTGTTGATTTCACGAATGAGTTGACGCGCTGTTTTGTTGATTGGCTGGTCTGTGAGAAGTCTCTGACCAACGGCGTAAGTTCCTGCTTTATAGGGATTCGGAATAGAGTACGAAATAACGAATCTACGCTTAGTGGCTGAATACTGGCTGAGCGTGAATTCATGTGGAGGGGGCAAAGTTATGCTTTTAATAACGGCAGGATCATACTGAATTTCCGGATCCAACATTTGTCACTTTTTATAACTTTTTTTTCTAATTTGATGGAGATTTTATTGATAGTGAAGCCTTAGCAATTTAAAATCCATTTACACATGGCTAAACTCATCTATTTGCACCACTACCACCATGGAAAAACATAATTTTGGAAAATATTCGATCGAAATTTGCACTCAAAATATATATTTAGCATCAAATTTTATTGCATCTCTTATATATAGTTAAAATAAAGCTTCTACTACTCTTACACATTGCAAAAACTAAATGAAAAATTATTGAATCAATATATAAAAAGCATCTTACAATTTAAGTATTTAAAATATCGTCTCCATATGTGACTTATCGTTAAATTATTTACTGTTTTTAATATACTACGAATTTTTTTGAAGATTAAATATTTTTTGTATTTAGATGTAAATAGAATAATATCGATGACCTTTTGTTGTGTTTCATGGAATATGATGCGTTTTAGTTGAGAATCCCGATGTTGAGAAAGACAAATAAATCTTTTTGTAAAAGCCAATATTTTAAAGGTATTTATTTCTAAATATACAACAGAAAGAATATTCATACATATTATTTTACTCCTTCTCTTCTGCTGTCTTCTTAATTGTCTCTTCGTATCTCTTCATTAAAGTATCGACTTCAGCTGTTGTTAAAATGCGAACCTTTGGGCCGTACTCCTCACGGAACTGAAGGACTGCGAACTCAAGCTTGTCGGCTGATAAACTAGTTGAATCGAGTGTCTTGCAAAGGACTTTGACAGTAAGATCCATAGCTTCTGTAGCTGACATGTTGTCTTTGTACTGTGATTTGAGAATGGATTGAGCTGTTTGGTTGTTCTCACCGATAGCTGTTGCCTTCCAGCCACCGAAGTTTCCTGATGGGTCAGTGAGGTAGAGCTGACAGCCCTTGTGAGCATCGTAGCCTGCGATCAAGAAGGAAACACCGTATGGACGAAGACCACCATACTGAGTGTAGCTGTGCTTTTCATCGCAAACCAATCTGACGAGCATCTCGACCGGGATCTGCTCATCGTAGCGCCTTAAGTGCGTCTGGGCAGCTGTACGCATCATATCAATTAATGTATTTGCATCAGCTGTTAAACCAGCGAGGGCTGTGACGATGTGAGAGTCGATCTTAGCCATTTTCTCTGGGAAGAGGTAATCAACGAGCCTGCCTGTGTTCTTCTTTTCTGCAGCCAAGACGACGCCGTTTGAAAACTGGACGCCGATGGCTGTGCCTGCCTGGTTGATGGACTGGATGGCGTATTCTACTTGAAGAATACGGCCATCGCTGGAGAATGTTGTGGTACCTGAGTCATAGCGATATGTCATCTCGCGTAATAATCCGAACAGACTCTTTCAATTTTGGTATACGTGGCAAATAAACCGGCTTTTGTATAATTTACATAGCAAAATAATACTTTACATAACATTTTCACATTTACATGACATTTGCAAATTGGTCAATTTACACAACAAAAAATATTCTTTTTTTGACAATTTTACATTACAAAATTACATTTTACACGACATTATTTCAGTTTACATGACATTTTTAAAATTTACATTACAGATTTAGATTATTACGTGGCATATTTCTAAAATGGATAGGGATTATAAAATTTCAGAGACACCAAAGGAAGAAAATATAAGTAATGAACCAGAAGAGCCAGAATATGTCGATCCAATGACATTAAATAATCCAAAAGCCACATGGGATAATTTTATAAAGGATTTATCATTAAATATAATAGAAAACGAAGAAGGAATTATAGATATTAATCTGAATCGAATGAATGAGATAAATGAACTACTAAGAGCGTCATTGAATATGATAATAAATCCGCATATTCCGGCCAATGAAATTCAAAACGAACTATACCTACAAATACTATTAACACTCTTTCAAAAATCAGATATCACCGATGAAACATTACAAATATTAGTCAATATTTCAGAAAGAATATTTATTCTTCAATTTAACGAAAAACTTTATAATTTGGCTATTGAAACAGCTAAACTATGTACAACTAAGAGTGGTAATATACAATTAATTGCATTATCAGCAATTTATCAATTAATGTCTGATAAACGCAAAGAAAACATACAATTCCGCTTGGATGTTCATCAGCATATTACTCGCGATCTCTTACAAATATTTCTAACATCAAGTGATATTCTTCTTATTAGAGGAATTTTGTTATATTTTGAAGCTTTATTATTTTTATTTTCGCAACTTACTATTGATTATCATCAAGAATTTGAAAATGAATTTGTTCCAATCATTGGTGCAGAAATAATTTCACATTTGATTCCTTATAATGAAACAGTGACACCAGCTGCTATCAAAGTCGTCTCAAATCTATCATATTTCCCAACTGGCTGCGAATTTTTAATATCACAAAATATTCATAACCTGTTATTCCAATTAAATGCAGTACATAGGCAAATTCTCAGCAATTACGAAGCAAATGATACAAATCTAAGTCGTGACATATATGTTGCCACATCAATTTATGAATTATTCTTCAGATTCTCTAATTTTGAAGGATGCAGACAAATGCAAGTCACAATTTTCAGCAATCCGGAGTTTCCAGATATGGTCAAATACGAACTTGCCGAAGGACATCACACAACAAGAGAAATCATATTAAAATTAATTTACACGTTTATTGTTGATTATGGACAATATTTCGAAGAAACAGGCATCATACATGAAGTAATGATAAGATTTTTACAAGGAGTTCCTTACAATGAACGAGTTTCAACTGTGAATATTTTATTAACTCATTTCACTAAAGCTCCTCACGAAGTCATTGAGAAATACATGACGGGCGATATAATACTTGCTATAGTTGATGTCGTAGAGAACCCGGAAGATAACAAGAAGATGATGGAAGGATTCTGCGAAACAATGATATGCTTAATTCATGTTTTTCCTCATGTTTTTGAAATTCTTGATAACGAAGACTTTCATGATTCTCTCACTGAGTTTATCGACAACAACAAAATCATTGACCATGCTGTTCAACTCTTGAGCATGCTTGAACCATCCGAAGAAAATTAATTCATTGTGAATTTCCTTACAAAATTCCAAAATAGATCAGAAGACATTTTTGGATTATTGAGAATCTACAATTTGCAATCAAATTATTTGAAAATATCAAAAAATTTAACGATAATTAATATAAAATTTATTTGAATTGCAAAAATCCGATTCTAATTGATTACTCATGAGTCAATTAGTTGTGTAGAGTCTATATTTTGATTACTCAGACAATGGCAATAATTTATCAATTCTCGTTTGATTTTATCTTTAAAATCTAATTAAAACCAGAAATACACTTAGATATCGGCATTAATATACTAAATCTAGATCGAACAAACCGAACCGGGCTAAACTTCAAAATTATTAATTAGATTGACATTAGATCAAGCACAATTTCGTTAAATAAGCAAATGCAAAAGGCCTACATATTCCCTGGTAACTCATGAATGTAATCATAAGATCATAGAAAAATCTTGAAATGTAAACTGTTGACAGTTTTTTCGAATTTTTTTTTATCCGTCCATTTTAGACGCAAAAATTGAATGAAAAACAGGATTTTTTTTGAAATATAGACAGTTCTTAAATAGCTAGATAATATATTATTTGAGTTTCGGTATCGTGAGATAGAAAGCACGGTAATTTTAACACTGAATTTTCAAAACGAATCATTTCTTAGTGCTCGTTTAAACTATTTAAACACATGACGCATGTCCTATAGATGCCTACGTCAATGTGTAATGATTACAAAAGTGGTTTATTCCGAAATTCAATGCATGGAGGATAATTATTGGAACGTATATTTCAAGGAATAAAAAATTTCCCTCATCATAAATTAGATGTCATACTTGTATGGACAGTAGGCATCAAACGAAGAGAAATTACACGCAAAATTTGATAATTTTTACAGAAGAGGAAAAAATTCCCAGACTTTAAATTGCCATTTAGCATCATATTTCAAGCATATCATCAGATGCCTATATGGCCATAATTCGTATCAAAACTTTCTGCAAATTTCGAACAAATCAAAAGACAAAAACAAAATTTCCCATATCATCTTTAACAATATACACATCTCAGACAAAATTTTGAAAATTTTTACCGATCAAAAAAATTTTAAAACCATATTTGAAATATTTGAATTACGCTTTGAATATTTGAATAAATATTGAATATTTCAGGAGAATATTCAATTATTGAATTGTGATTTAATAATTTGAGAACCACTTAAGCAAAAACAGTTATCAATAATGAATGAAAGAGAAACTGATTTCTTCATTAAGCTAGGATTCAAGATCCTCAAGATCATAGGTCGTGGCAGTTTTGGAGTTATTTACTACGTACACTCGATGCAGTATAATATGAACTTTGCTCTAAAAAAGATACCTATTTCAGAATTCAAGGAAGACGAGATAGAATGTATGAACATAATTGACAGTCCGAGGATAGTCAGACTATATCAGTATTTCAAGTTCGACCAATCCATCTATTTGCTCATGGAATACTGCCCAAAGGATTTGATGAGAGCGACAAAGAAGAAACTAGCCCCTAGAATCCTTAGTCACTATATCTATGAGATGCTCATATGCTTGAAAATATGCCATGATAACGGTGTTGCCCATAATGACATCAAACCTTCGAATTTCTTAATTGATCATTATGGACATGTTAAGATTAGCGACTTTGGACTTGCTCAGATCTTCAAAGGAAACCCAGCAACAAGCAAAAGAGGTGGCTCTATTAATTTTATGGCACCAGAATTGTTCGAACAAAAAATTTATAACCCAATGCTCTCAGACATCTGGTCTCTCGGTGTTACAATATATTTCTTGGCTTCCCATAGATATCCGTTCGAAGCACCATCAGATTTGGACTTAATCGATGAAATTCAAAGAGGTCAATTTAATTTGAAGGTTATCCATGATGAAATGCTCAGAGAGCTTATTGCAAGATGCATCATAATTGACCCTTCTCAGAGAGCTACAGTTGACGAACTCCTCAAGTTGCAATACTTCAATAATAACGAAATGAAACAATGGGACAGCCAAAAGCAACTAGCAACATTCGCAAAAAACCATAACATGATTGTTAGGCCGAAGATCGAGAAACCAAACAATCTTGTCCATAAGTTGCATCCTGTATCACAACAAAGAGTCGCTTATGCGCAATTATAAAATTTTATATTGATTTGTTGTTTGTTTTAAAAATATTCGGTATTTTGAAGTTGCTGCTTTTTATATTTCGAAGTATCAGCTAAAAATTGAAGATAATATTACTATTTTTTTTGTATAAGCGTGTAGAGTTGCTTACATGCATTATTTCACTTTATTACTTTGTGCTCATGCCAAATTATATAATGAAATCGAATGAATTAATAACTATCATCAAAATTCTTTAATTTTATAATTTATTCATTCCTTTATTGTTGATAGTATAATAAAATTGTAATTATATAATTATATTGAAATGTTTTCATGAAACAATTAGCCATTATTATGGTATTATAGTGAAGCATATTTCATATAAATTAATTTTACGATAGTATTATTACAGACAATGATTATATAACAAGAATGTAATTAATATTTTGCAATAATATATGTGAAGCAAAAGAAAATTATCAATCCTGCAATGTAAGCTGTATATATAGCTTTTCTCTGAGACAAATTTGGCCAGTTCATTGCTGCATTGAAGTTTGGAAACTGCATGTAGTTGCAGAACTGATGCAAAATAATGCATGTGAGCAAGCCATGAGTTTTTACCCAACAAAATGTTGTCCAGAATCCGAATAATGAAGTAAAACAGACCTGGAGCAATACTTTGAGTAGTTTCTTTTTCCATGGAGATGTACTTTCAAAGAAATGATGAAAGTGGGCAATTCCAAATAGAAATGGAGATATGAAGATGATTTTTAATTGTGAAATTCCAGCACTTTCCCACATGTTTCCATTGCAGTATCTGTATAAGATTTCTTCGATGATTGGAGGAAGAGGTCGTAAATCTTGATATGTTTCACGGAAGAATGTACGCCAAAACACTTTTTTGTCTTTGGCATATTTATATCTACTCTCAAATGAGAAATAATATTGAAACATTGGTCCAATGAATAATGAAACTGTAGTAAATATGAACAAAGCTGAACAAATTATATCTCCGAATACATAAATTGGTCTAGAGGCTCCAATATAAACTAAAAAAAGAATATTGAAGACTGCTGTGCCAGACATAACTGTTAATCTGTAAGTAAACTTAGCGACATTTGGAGCAATAAACTGCTGAACGTAAAAGAGAGAGATAAATACAATGGTAATAGCTAATGACGTTAAAACGGCACCTAGCTTACTTATCATTACTGTCATATTTTACACGACAAAAGCGCGTTTTTAAACATTATTCGACAAAATTTAAATATACATGACAAAAATTTATTTTACATTTTAACCTTATTTGACAAATATTTTTTACATGTCGAAAATATTTTTTTTGACTCGAATTGTCAAATATTTTCGATTTACATGTCAAAATTTTAAATGGATTTTGTGCAAGTTCTGCAAAATGCAGAGCAATCATCAGAAGCATTTCAAATGCTTAAGCAATATGCAGAAGACAACATTAAGGAGTACACAAATCAGTTATTTTCCATTTTTGTTAATAATTCGGATAATGAAAAATTAAATTTCTTAGCTTTATCTTTAATGATGCATATTTCAATAGATTTCGAAATATACGCACAAAATCATGATATTATTATCAATTTTCTCAGACATCCAAATCAAGCAATAAAAAATCTTGCAATTCCGCCTTTAACTGCACTTATACGAGTTTTACTATATGAGAATAATGCTGCTGTAAATGAAATAATATCAAAATTCCTCCAAGGTTTGAATGATTTAGATATAAATTTCGCTTGCAGCTGTGTAACAGTTTTAGCTCAAGCATTTAATGGTTCTCCACAATATGTAGAGTTAGTATTTAATCCACTCTGGGAATCATTAGCTCAGCCTCGTCCTGAAATCCAAAAACAAATTCTCGAAAGTTTCGCTGCAATGGAAACAGCCGATTTATCTAAAACAATGAATTTCGTGCAGCGAATCCATGGCATCACTGAGTTCTTTGGCAGTGAAATACTTATAGGGCCAGCAATGATGTTTTTGAGTAACTGTTTTAGAGAAATGCCTTCATTATTGACAAATGAAATCGCAATGAAAATAATTGAGATTGATTTGAGTTTTATTGGAAATTCCAATGAGACTATCATAGCACAATACATAGATCTATGGTACAGCATTGCTCTCGCAGAGAAAACAGCGAATGAAGGCGAAATGATTCCAACAGTTTGCGCAATTTTTGCTGAGCAGATTATAACTTTTTTATTAAATCATTTATCTTGTCGCCGCGAGTCAGAGGAAGGAGAAATCAATACTTATGACATTGCAAGCATCGCAAAGAAGTCATTAATAATTGTTAGTTCCAATGCCGTTCAAGAATCGTTTCCAATAATTTACCAATTCATCAACCAAACAGTTTCGTTGAATGCTGACGCTGCTATGAATGCACTTCATGCATTACTGAAATTAGGCGTAAAAGAAAGGATAGAAGAGCTTTTTGAAAATATAATGGAATTAATTTTGCTCTCTTTTGATCATGCAGATAAAAATGCTCGGCTAGCAGGCTTAAAATGCCTATCAACACTATCAACAAAGTATGGCTTCGCAACATTCGAAATATTATCAAATTATACTGAAAAATTAGTTCCTTTATGGGTAGATCCATCAGAAGAAGTCGCACAAGAGGCTTTCAGCTGCTGTTCATGTATATACAAGAAAGCACCATGGCATTGCATTGTTTCGCAAGCTCAAGATTTAATTAATTTATTCCCAGAAATTCCAACAAATCGTCTGTATTTATATTTCCCGTTCTTATATTCGTTCTTTTCGCAGTGTGATGACATGAATGACTTGAATGTAATCATATCAACATTTGTTGAAATTTGCACAACAGCTCTTCAACAAAATGAATGGCCACAAAACGCATATGATGGAATTTTTGGCTCCCTTTATCAATTAATTGCTATCAAAGAAGATCATTCATTCGATGAAAATATAATAAATGCAATTTATGAATGTTGCATAGAAGGATTCACAAATCATAATGCAGATGATGCTGTTCTGATACCAAGTATTATCGCACATTATGCACCCGAAATATTTGCAAATGAAAATCGACATATTTCATTTATTGAGTTTTTGTTTAATACATTTGCGAATACGATTTCAATTCATGTAATATCAGCATTGAGCAATGTTCTTTTGACTTGCAGCGACTTAATTGGAAATTATATCCAAAATTTACAGGAAATTATGTCAATAATTATGCAACACGTTACTAATTTTGATATAGAGCAGTGTCTTGAGTATCTGACTCAATCACTCTTCTTCATGAATGTTTTAGTTGATTCAAAAGCTCCAATATCAGAGGAAATGATCAGAAATGTTATGAATGCTTTGAATTCAGCAGTTATGCAATATTATTTATGTTATATAGAAGAAGAAACTGTTTTCATGACAAATGTTCAAAATTTAACAAAATTTGTTGTTTATGCTTATCAAACATATAATTTATGCGAGCAAGAGTTCCTTGAAGTTGCTTTTAATATTACAAGAATGTATTCTAATGAAGAATCGATTTCAAATGAATTAGTTAACGAAATGAAAGAAATGGCGCAATATGTAATGCAGTCTAGAGATCCTAACACACTCGAACAAGAGCATCTGATTTTCTTGCAAAATTGTTTGGAATTTAATGAAGAAGAATGATATTTTTTATATTTTTTGTTTTGTTTGTAATAAATAGCTTTAGAAATAGCTGAATTTATGAAAATGAAAAAATTTTAATTATTCGACCCTGCTTATATATCCCAGACCCTAAATATTAATTAAATTATAGGACCCTGTTAATATTAATCAGACCCTATGATTAATTTGATATAAAGACCCCGCATATATATACCAGACCCTAATTAATAATTTAATATATAGACCCTGCTTAGATTTATAAGACCCTCATTTATAATTTAAAATGTGCTTGAGTAGATCTGAGTTCAAGTTCGGATTTCCATCAGCACGTGTTAAATGCATTGACTTCCACGAATCTAATCCACTACTTGTTGCAGCTCTTTTTAGCGGATCTGCGTTAGTTGTTGATACAAACACAGGATCTGTCGTTAAAACATATAATGTACATGAAGGATCCGCACTAAGAACATGTAGATGGATACATAAAACAGGAAATTTCGTTGTTGGCGGCGATAAAAGTGCGCTTTATTTTTATTCATATACGAAAAACAAGCTAATTTTAACAGTCCCTGATGCAAGTGTTGGCCCAGTAAGGTCAATAGCTGTTCATCCTACTGAAAGTTTGATTCTTTCATGTGGTGATGATAAACTTGTCAAGTTGTGGGACATTTCTAATGACGAATGCAAGCTTATTCGCACGTTTTCGGCACATTCAGCTTTAGTCATCGATGTAAAATGGAGTATTAGAGAACCTACGAATTTTGCATCTTGTTCATACGATGGAACTGTTGTTTTTTGGGAAATAAGCACAGAAAACCCCATGTTTACACAGAAAGTCAGCAGCAAATGCGTCAATTGCATATCTTTCGCTTCTGTTGGAGAAAAATCATATTTCGCAGCAAGCACAGATGACTATACAGTATATATTATTGATGTACAGACAAGGTCAGTTGTAACAAAACTCGAAGATCATACAAATAACGTCTCTAGAGTTGAATTTCATAATTTTCGACCAATTTTATTTACAGTTTCTGAAGATTCTACAGCGATTTCTTGGTCATCTACTACATTCAAGAAAGAAAATACAATAAAATCTACATATAAGCGCATGTGGTCTCTCGCATTTTCTCCATGCTTGCCTTTATTAGCGATAGGATGCGATGATGGTCTGTGTGTTTACAAATTTACCAAAGAAGGAATTCCTATATCCATGGATTCTTCCGGAAAAATAATCGCTTCTCATGTTAATGATATTGTTTCAGCGAATCTTCGAGAATTCCAGAAAAACGCAGATAATTCAGAAATACCAGTCGCATACAAAGAAGCATTTACAACAGAATTCATCCCAGAATACGTAAATCATTCTCCAAATGGAAAATTTGTTTCTATCTGCGGAAGCGGCGAATATACCATTTATTCCACCCTTGGATTCAGAGCTAAAGCATATGGAAAGGCTGAAATGGTTGCTTGGTCGCATAATAGTATAGATTTCGCAGTTTTGAATAATAATGGCGAAGTTGAAGTCCACATTGGCAGTGATGAGCCAATTTTGATCAAAAATTACTACAGTGTTAGAATATTCGGTGGATATCTACTGGGAATTCAAGATTCTTCGTCTTTAACTTTTATTGATTGGAATTCTAGCCAAGTGATTCGCAGAATTGATGTTGATGCAATTGATGTTGGATGGGATGGATACAGAAGGGTTGCTGTTCGCACAAAAGAGCAGATTTTCGTTCTAAATTACAATGAAGATCATAATGTTCTCGAAAGTGAAGAAACAGGCTTCACAGACAGCTTTGAAGTACTACAGACATATGAAACACCATCAACATCGTTCGCTTGGGCTTCTGGCGTTCTTATTTTTACAAATGACTCTTTTGTTTACAGATGCGTGTCTGGAATCTTCGTTGTGAACTCCAAGCATCTCAAACAAGTTGTTATTGTCGGTTATCTTCCAAAAGAAAATAATTTAATTTTGGCTGATCACAGAGGAAACCTAATTTCTGCCAATTTACCGAATTCTCTACTACAGTTTGAGAGTTTAGTGACAGACGATTTCATAGAAGAAGCAGTAGAATTTGCATCAAACATTCCAGACGTTTTTAGATCGAAAGAGTCAAGGGTCATGCGTCAGCTCGGCCAAAGGAAGCTTGCTTTATCAGTCGCCAATGACAAAAACTCGCTTTTCGAAATCGCTTCCGAGATTGGCGAAATCGAGGAAATGGCGAAGAATGCAACTGACGAGTCACAGTTCAAGAAGCTCGCGAAGATGGCCTTGGAAAAAGGAAACTACGAAATTGCCGTTGATTCGCTTAAGAAATGCAAAGATTTTTCTTCTCTTTTGATTTTATTGAAGGGAAGAGGCGACATTGAAGGCATAAAGAGTCTAGTAGATGAAGCAGCTACAAATGGACAATTAAACGTTGCTTTTTCAGCAGCTTTGTTAATTGGCGACAAAAAACGATGCGTTGTACTTCTGCTTCAGAGCAAAATGTATCCAGAGGCAGCACTGCTGGCGAGATCTTCTGTTCCTGATATGGTTAGTGAATGCATTAAACAATGGAAAGAAAATGCAATTTCTAAGAGAATTGCTGATTCTCTTGCAGATCCTGCAGAGTTCCCTGATTTGTTTGAATAATATAAAATGTTTTTTTTATTTACTTCACTTTTTTTAGATTTTGATTTCAATTTTCTTTTTCACTTTGTCAAAGAGTCTTTCTTTTAGCGACAAACAGCATATTTCGATTGACAAAGACAATATCAATTCGTTTTTAGTCCAAATACTCAATATTCAAGTTCCGGAAAGATATTTAATCGAAAAAGTAACGATAACACCTAGTTTTTCTCAGACAAATCGATTATTTCACGTATTACAATCAGCTTCAAATAACAAAAACTTCGATTTCGATAAAAAAACGAAAAAATATATTTTTAATATAACATCTGATCATTTTAGTATAATTTCATTTCATTGTATGTCAGATTGGAAAGATGAAGATTCGATTAGTGTTGACATAGACTACAAAAACACTTCAAAATCAATGGGAATCATGAAATCAGACACAAAACTCTTTATTAACATCACTTCCATTAACTATCCGTGTATAATTTACGAATCTATAAACATTATTGTTCTTGCTCTGCTGCAAAACTTAAATAGACACAATTCATTCGAAAAAACTCAATTAATGTTGATAGTTTTTCTTATTCTTTCAACAATAGCATTCCAATACTGCGTGTATTTCAATATCGTGTTATCGTGTTATTTTCTTTTAATATCTTTTATCAAAAAATATGATTTCAAATTTGTTTATATTTCGACTTTGGTTTTATTTGTTATCGTGCTAAATGTCAATACGAAGCAAGAAATGACAAAATCTCAACCAAAAAATGATGATTTCAAAATTTCGTTAAATCCTAAGACAGACATGGATACTTTTATCAAATATGATGAAAAAGCTCTAGAAAAAGCGATGTCCTCCAGTGTTATTTATTTTAATTGCAGACATTGTATATTTAATCCAAAAATTAACAGAATAAAATCTAAATCAAGTGATATAATGGTCATATCGGAGATCAGCATGAATAAAGTAGATGATACTACTTTCACAGACATCAGAACTACGGGATTTAAAGGGAAGATTTTATTATTCACAGATAATTATCGTTCTGTGCCTCTAAAAGTGAAAAAATGTGGTGTATTCGTTATACCTATTACAAAACGTGCAGGAGATGTTAAATTCTTCCAATATGCACGATTTCCAATTTTATATTCTATTTTAAGTAAATACTCTGGATCTATAAACAGGGTAATTTACTATGATAGTAGGGACACATTGTTTCAAGGTGATCCATTTAGCTTCAATGATCACTCTTTACAAGTATCAGATGAAATGTATCAATTTACCAAGAGTTTGTTCAGCAAAGCATGGCTCGAAGACCTCAGAGGAATAGATATATCATATTTCAGCAATTTCAGCATTGTTTGCTCAGGTGTTTTCGGTGGATATTCTAATGAAGTCATGAAATTCTCAAAGCTTATGACTGCTGCATTGATTGATGGATATTATCCACCTTGTTTTGACCAGATCATGTTTGATTTTCTCATTCATTCAGGAATTGCAGCGAAATCAGGAATAAAAGTTGTAAGGAATCCTGATTTTGCATCAATCAGATTGCAAACTATGGAGAGAACAGGAGCTTGGTCACGCAAAGATATTGGAAATATACATCTTACTGAAAATGGTTTTATTCCAAACATCGTGCATCAATATGATATAGATATGCTTGTGAAATTTATGCATGCTTGCTCAAGATGATTGTAAGACTCCATCATTGTTTGTTGTTGGTTATATTATTGTAACAGTTTGAAGAAGAATTAAAAAGTGTTATCTAGCATCTTATGTCAATTGTTTAATCTAATCTTTTGAGATGATAAATTATGAATTGATTGCACCATGATCTTCCAATATCATTGAGATATCATAATAACCTAGTTCAGAAGTCCAAATCAAAGCTTTTTTGTTGTAATTGTCGTTTGCGTTGACATCTATTCCGGGAAATGTGAGAAAGAGTTTGACATCTTCATAATGACCTTATTTTGAAGCTCACATTAAAGTTTTAAATCCGTTATATATAGATTTCAAGTCCAGGAAGTGTGACAAGAAGTTTGATACATTCAAGATTACCATCACGCGAAGCAGAAAACAAAGTGTTATTAACATCAAATTTTTGAATTTTGATCATAAATCTTGTAAAATCAAAATCAGTTGGAATGTCATTATCATCGAGTTTTCCAGCAAATTCTATGATGAGTTTAACTAGTTGGAAATTATCAACTGTAAATGCGTGTTTCTTGGTGAAACCGTTTTCGTGTTTAATGTCACAGAATTTCTCTTACATTGCAAATTCCATAGCATATATATCATTTTCTGTTGCAATTCGATTGAGTAAATCATATATTTCGTAAAAATTTACTGTTGTTTTGTGTAATTTTTTTTCAGATCTTCAATATATTTACACTTTTAATTAATGATCCAAGTAAACAAAAAATAAGATATTTAAATAGCGCACTTTATTGTGATGTTTTGTTCTGATGTGGTTTGAAATATTTTTATTATTTTTTTCGCCAACGATGTTTTTGCTTTATCTGACTTTATCAGTCTCGATGAAAGTAGTAATGGATGGTGTCACGTACAATGGCGAAAACTTTTCAGCTATTATCGATGAAAATTCGATTGATGAAACAAATGTGACTGAATTAGAAGTATTAGAAGGAAGATTCGACATGGAAGAGTTTTTCCCAGAAGATTTTGAAATCCTTCGAGTATTAAAAATTGCAAAAGACTGCTTCAATGGTTCAATTCCAAAATCAAAATTCGAAAATCATCCAAATATTTCAACCATAAGCATAGCAGGAGCAATAGAAATAGGAGACAATGCGTTTTCCAATTGCACTAACCTCGCTTCCGTTTCATTTGATAATGTCGAAATTATTAAGCAAAGCGTTTTCATGAACGACATGATGCTAACAAGTGTGTCACTGCCTAAGCTCAAAACTATTTATCCTTATGCTTTTCTTAATTGCACAAATCTTGCAGAAATTGAATTTAACGAATTACAGAACCAAATGACAACAGAAGATCAGCATATTGGAGGATACTTCATTAGTTGCGTAAATCTCAAGAAATTCACAGCTCCAAATATTGAATCTATTGAAACGCAAGCATTTCTTCAATGCACAAACCTACAAGAAGTTTCTGCTCCTAAAGTCACTATAATCAAGTCCGAATCATTCAAACAGACAGGAAACATTATGAAAATTGATTTAAGCAATTCTAAGAGAATTGAAGACTCAGCATTTGCAGAATCACTAATAACAGCACTAAATGCACCATTGCTTGAATATATTGGCCGCCATGCCTTTGATAGCAGTAAAATTAAATCTGCTGAATATAAAAACGTCATTGAAATCGGAATTTCGGCATTCAATGGATGCAATGATCTAGTGACAATCGATTTCCCTAATGTAGAATCCATTCATTCTTTAGCATTTGCCGACACACAAATTCAATCAATGAATTTCCCTAAATTGACAGCTCTTATAGTAGAAGATGAAGTCGGTAGTCATTTTGAAGGTTGTTCAAAGCTTTCTTCCTTCATAGCTCCGCAGTTAATCAGTATTGGATCTAAATCTTTCTATAACTGCGCAAATCTTAAAACAATCGACTGCCAAAACATTAAAACTATTGGATCACTGGCATTTCAATCATGCAAGGCTCTCAAAAAGCTAACTTTCCCTAATGTTATGAATATTTCGTATTCTGCATTTTATTTATGCTCATTCTTAGAAGAGATTACATGCGAAAAATGCAAGGAAATTGATGAATCAGCATTCGAACAATGCGCAAATCTCGTTAAAATCTCATTCCCGCAATGCATCAAAATTAATTCCGCATCATTCAAGAGTTGCATTAAACTGAAGAACGTCACATTCCCAGCTGTCGAATACATAGCTGACCAGGCATTTCAATCGTGCAAACAACTCACAGACGCCACTTTTCCGCGTGCAGACTTTATAGGCGAAGAATGCTTCGATGATTGCAATCAACTCAGTAGAATAAAATTCCATTCAATCAAGGAAATTCCACGCCGCGCATTTAGACAGACACAGCTTGTATCTATGAACCTTCCAAATATCACAAGCATTGATTCAGAGTGTTTCGCTAACTGCTCGAGATTGCAGTCAATAAACTTGACAGGATTAACCGAGATTAAAGGTGATGGACACTTCTATGGCTGCGTTTCTTTAGCGAGCATAGATTTAAGCGCACTCACAACAGTCGATAAAAACTCTGCCAACATATTCATGAAGTGCGAAGCACTGGCTGATATTGCGCTTGGAAATCACCCACCAAAAACATTCCATTCTGATATATTCAACTCCAGCAAAATTAGGATCAGAATAAAGCTGCCAAAAGTGGACTCTTGGAAGAACTATGTACATGAGAGTGAGATCGGCAAGGACCAGGAATACATATGGAGGGGAATCCATCTCGGCCACTACAAGCACTCGACGAATATTATCCCAATTTTAATCGGCGTCGGTGTTGGACTTCTCTTGCTCACATGGGTTGTCTCACTCATCATCAAATACAAGCTGAAGAAGAACAACCCGCAAACTGACCAATACGCAGAGATTCTCACCGACAAAGAACTTATATAGTTTCATCTTTCTTCATAAAATAGTTGTCTTTTTTTTACAAATATATGATTTACAATGAATATTTAACTGAAATACAAAAAACATTTATATCAGGTACTATTTGCCCAGGGTGTCCACAAACTAGTTCAGCATATATTCGACGATATCCTAGCCAATATTTTCCTGTTCCAGGATTGGCAATGACGAGACCTTCTACAGCTGGAAAGCCATTTCCTTCGATCTATCATTAACAGTTAACTTTCTAATGAGTTTGTTTCATTCGTTAAGTGTTCCAGTTTGTCAAAATTGTCAATTGTGTCAAAATTCAACTCAGTTCGTCAATATTATCCTGACACTTTACAAGACGGAATTTTCAGAATAAATTTTACATGACAGAAAATGTGATTATTGTCAGATTTCATTGAAAAAGTCTCTACTTTTTGACTGATAACTCGATTTTTGTTATTCATCAAAGCATATAACGAATAACATATTTGTAAACTAATGCCACTTTTTATGCCACGTAAAGCTAACAAAACATTTCATAAATTGTTCTAAAAGTGACTATAATAAGTTTCGCATAGAATAAACTAATTTTCGGAATTTTTTGGACATGTATATTCCAAATATACCAAAAATTCGCGATTTTATTATGTACGTTAGCACTTTTTTTTCTAACTTTTTAAATGGTTTACATAGACTCCTCTAAAATAAAAAAATAAATGACTACAGAAGTAAATCAAGCACAGCAGATTGAGCAACTTATCGACTCGAACTTCAATTCCGTTTACCCAGAAGTTCTCCCGCAATCCGCTGATATCGCTTTTCCAGAGAATCCAACATTTGATAACTCAGATATTTCAACAAGCCCGTTAGATATCAAAGATATCAACGACGCTGTCATCCAAGAAATCAACCACCTTCGCGTTATCAATTCTCTCATCACAGACGCAGAGCAGTACATTTCTTTCATTTACTCATATCGTTCTATCTTCCGTACTACACGTGCTTCTAAAGTCGTTGCTGACAGCATCAAGATTGCTGATGCAAAGAGTGCCGATACACCAGCAGATTTGAGAAAGAAAGCTGATGAATTCAAAACCAGCTTCAATGAAGTTTACAAGGAGCAGTTCAAGCCAACAATGGACAAGCTTTACGAATTACGTGAGTTTTGCGAGAGCTTCGCTCAGAAGATCTATGTTATTTTCTCAAATGATTCATACAAACCATCTGGCGTTATTTTTGAAAAGACAATCAAAATTCTTGCTTTAATTTACAACATTGAATGGCTCAAGCTTCTCAAGACATCTTTCACAATCGATAGATCAGCTTATCAGCGCTGCTTCGATCCATCCGAAATCGCTAAGAACCCACAAATCCAGATCATGCCATCCTTCCTTTCCACACCAAACATTACAATCGCAAATGTCCAGGAACAAATCAACAATAATAAGAAGTTCCCAACAAAGATGCAGAACATCTACAACTGGTTCTCAGCCTTCTTGGCATACTGCGTCGAAGTTTACAAGAAGAACATCTTAACACCAACAGAGCGCTCAAATGTTATCTGCGCCATCGTTTTCGTCCTTCATCTTACAATTCCAGACGAAAAATGCAATATTTACACCGTCAGCTGCATCGAAGATGTCTTCAAGATTCTCAACGAGAACCCTGTCGTCCAACTTTACGGCGAAAACAACTTCGTGCCAGGCTACTCCCTTCCAAAGGTCCCAGGATTCAAGGAGAGCAAGGCCTACCCAATCGTTAAGTCAGCTCCAGAACTCGAAGCCTGCGAATCTCAGCTCCTCCTCAAGAAGAACATCGAGGAATACCGCAAGCAGTACAACGACCAGCTCCGTATTGTCACAGATATCCTTCGTGACAAGGAGATCACAGAGGAAAAGCTCATGTCTTCCCTCCGTTTCATCTCCAACATGACATTCAATATCCAGCGTCAAGCCGCATACAAGAGCATCCACCAAGCCCCACAACCAAAGCTCGACAAGAACCAGAAGGTCTTCCACTACGATCTTTGCGTTAAGTACAACTACGATGCTGAAGATCTTGACATCCTCGTCGAAGTCATCGGCTTCATCAAGTCAATCAGCGCTATCTTGATTACAGCCGAGCCACACATCAACAAGTTCGTCAACAAGACAATCTACCACGATGTCCAGGAGTACATCCAGAACCAGCTCGAGCGCCCACTCGTCCGTTCGCGCAGCACAAAGTGCACAAGCGCACAGCAGCTCATGGAGCGCATCCGTGACTTATTCGGCAACTGGGGCAACGAGGATCCAAACAAGAACCTTCCAAAGTCAACAAAGCAGATCAAGCTCCACACAATCGAACAGGGCACAGTTCCTGTCACTGCCAACCAGCTCGATATCCTTCGCATCCAGCTCAGCTCCATGATTCTCCCAGACTCTAAGTTCACATCACGTGTTAGCGCATTCAAGCTCTCTCACTTCCGTCCAAAGCACATCAACATCACAGCGAACTTCCTCGAGTCCACACGCAACTGGTACGCGATGCTCAACTACGTCCCAACAGTCCGCTCAGCTTCCAACCTTTCCTTCCTCTGGCTCCGTGAGACATATCTCGATATCGATGAAACACTTCAGTTCCCTGTCCGCTCTTCACTTCCATTCATTCTCTCCGAGCACATCCTTAAGACAACAGATGTCCCGATCAAGCCACAGCTCCACGACTCTACTTTCTTCCCATTCGAAGTCTACAACGATGCAGCTGCTACAGCCATCAACACATTCAAGTCTCAATACCTTTACCGCGAAATCGAGGCTGAAGTTTCCCTTTGCGTCGATATGATTGCCTTCGCATTCAGCGATACTTTCTACAAGTACACACGCGCTGCAGCATCCGCCATGGAGCTTCCACCAGATGTCCTCGGCCGCATCACACCACCGCCGAACAGATACAACATCATGGTTCAGCAGAACAGAATGTGCCTTCTCGGCAGTGCCGTTGACTTCAACCAAGTCACAACTCAGAAGCTCAACACAAAGATCCGCCAGGAGCTTGAGGCTTATCTCGAGATGCTCACAGACTTGAGATTAGTCCCATACGTCGCACACAGGATCAGAGTTGCCCGCACATCACACAGCCTTCTTGTTCAGAACGCACTTCTTATGGACGACTTCGACACACTTTGGCAGCAGGCACGCAACTTCGACAACCCACTTTCCATCGAATCCAAGCTCATGCTCCAGCTCGTTGGATCTCTTTCATTCCCACACTACCGCTTGAACGTCATTTCCCGCAGATTCCTCCCAGCAGCCACATCCAAGCTCCCATCTACAACGAAGAGCGCCATCACTATCCCAGTCACATCCAAAGAAAAGTGGATCGCTGAGTACGCAAAGATCCACCAGCACGAGACAGAGTACATCGGCCAGGAACACATCAAGGCCATCATCGAGCTCTGCTCCACTGGTGAACTCGCCGCCTTCATCAACAAGATCATGGCCCGTCTTGAAGATCAGATGCTCAAGGTCTTGGATATCTACACACAAGTCGCTTCTGTCATCAGACTTCTTCCAGCCATTTCCAAGGATGATATCACCGGCTACTTCAACTTCAACAGCGATGCTTATTCTTCAATCTCACACCCGAGACTCAGATCACTCTATGATGGCCTCAGGACAATCGGCAACACAATCACATTCCTTTACTTCCTCGAGACAGAGTTAAAGGTCTCACCAGGCGTTTCCATCATTTCTAACGTCATGCAGATGATTTCGCAGATCATCCTTACAAAGAAGGAGCTCTTCTTCTGCGACCAGCAGCTCGACCTCGAGTCAACAATGACACACAGATCATTCCCATCTATCTGGTCCGTCCTCGAGTTCATGGCTTGCTCACCAGAACTTACAAAGCTCGATGATAAGGACAAGGATCCAGTCATCATCCTCGATTATCTCGGTGATGGCCCAATCGTCGCTGCCCACGTTTTCATCACGCTCACAAACCAGATCCCACTCTACAAGTTCGATTCCATCTGCTACAGAGCCAGCAACCTTAACTTCACAGAGCAGATCAGATCATCTAACGATCAGCTCTCCAAGTTCCTCTACAACGCAGCAGTCGCCGAACAGTGCAGGAAGTTCGCCGAACTCATCGCAACACCATACCAGATGAAGATCAACTAATAAATCAGCGTATTATTATGATTGATTTCTTGAAATTAGAATTTTTTTCTAACTATACAATTTTAAATCTCTCCATTGATTGAAGAATTTTGATATTATATCCTATATATGTGTAAAATAAGATAATATAGTTTTATAAATAGAATTTTTTATATCAAACATATTGATTTTGAAATTAATATTTTATCTGTCAACGTTTATTAATAGCATAGTTTGCAGGAAAAAATCGAAGCTCGCATCATTCTGTTGACAACTTTTGCATATATATAGTGTAAGTTGCATGATCATATATAAGTATTTTGACATGTAAAACGTATCCTTTTTGTCATTGTAAAGTAAAATTGGCAAATGTTATTTTCTCATGTTGAAGATCATGTATTAGTATTAGGAGATATAAATTTATTAATTTTATGAATATTTTGATTTATTTACCAGTTGTTGAACACAAATGCATAATATACAAAAACTCAAATTAAATAACTTGATCAGAAGGAGGTTGAGCTGGGGCTTGATTATCATTAGGTGATTCTGACTCTGATACAACTGTTTCTATTGCGAGCTGTTCAGTATATGATTCGTCTGAATTATTGTGGCGGAATTTGGAACTTTTCTTCGTGGACCAGACTGAGATTGTGACAACATAGATGATGAAAGCAACAAGAAAACCGATAACTGTATAGATTACGAGTCGGAAAACGTCTGTTTCATCTTTTCCTTTTTGTTTATTGCCAGCCATGGCAGCAGCAGACTTTTCTGTTCTCTCAGTAGTTTGTGCTGTGTAAGTGTATGTCTTCTTAGCTTGTACTTTGCCTGTGGCATAAAAATCAATTGCAATTGCAGTTGCGTTGTCGACAATCGTGTTCGTGAAGGTGGAAACTGTATTTGTAATCGTCAAAACATCGATCTCGCATTGTGCAACCATGATTAATCCAGTATAACCATCGAATAGTTTTGCACTACCTAAAATGTTCTTCTGGAAGACGGATGAAAGGATGGTTATAACGGTATCACTGCCTTCGGCGAGGACAACTGACCAATCAGAGACTTCATTGGCAATGATATTCGAATGATCAAATTTAATATTCTTGCAATCCTTGATATATATTGTTGAAGCTGGAGAGAAGTTGTTCTCATAGTTGCAGAAATTGATACGGAATGATCTTACTGCATTCTCAATATACAAATTTCCATAAGAATATTTGTACATGCCATTTGCTGAGTTGCAAGTGGACATGTTAACGTATGATATCATCGGTCTGCCTTGGACATACAGGTTTTTGGCACCTCTTTGGCATTGAACTGTTGAACAATAAGTAATCGTTGAGTTTGCGACCCAAACGAGACCAATGGCGCCCTGCATGTTATTATTAACAGTACAACGCCATACAGCATTCATCATAAGATTGAGTTGGTAAGATCCGGTTAATGAAAATGCGCCGCCTTGTCCTGCCACGCAGCCCTGGAACATGTTATTGGTAAGATTTACAGACACTGTTGATAATGTTCCGTATATAAAAACCGGGCTATCGGAAGATGTAGTTCCAATGTCGATGAATTGACAATTGTTGACGACAATATCTTCTGTTGCGTCTTTCTTGATGTTGGCAGTCTGCTTTCCGGTGTAGTTTAAGCTGCTAACGTGAATAGCTAAGCCAAGAAACATCATTGAATTCTGATTGTTTTTTCAATGTTGAAATGTAATTAAACAATCAGAAGAGCATTATATATATATATTTATCTCTTTTTACGATCGTGAGAAAATATGATGCAAAAGTGAGTCATTGTTTGTTTCTTTTTCTTTTTGTGAGAAGCTGGTCATTCTTAGTTTTACATTACTAAAAACAATATTCTAAGCTGAAAAACGATTCATTGTTTGATCATTTTCGGAATTTTTCAACGATTATTTTACACTCAAATTTCAATTAAATTTAAAACTAAAATAATGATAATTATTTTTACTAATTTTTTAAAATAACTATCACGCCCGTAGATTTTCATTTCAAAATTCAATGAAATTTAAAACCAGATAAATAATGATAAACATAATAATGGTTGTTTTTATCAATTTTTAATTTTGCTATCACGCCCGTATATGATTATGGTTTCCAGTAAATACGGACGTGGAAGCGATGAATCAAAACTGTTTAAAAATTATTGTTATAATGTTTATTAATCATTTTTAGTTTAAATTGAAATGAGGTTTAAATTGGAAATAATCGTGTTTTTTTTTAATTTTTATTTTCAGAAAGCCTTATTTGAGTCAATAATGATAATATATAGCATATATTCTGTTATATGTTTATACAAATCAATTCCATTTTCTTTATATAATACATTATCGTTGAAAAATATATTTCAAATGCATGAGTTTGTAGTTTATACGCCAATGTAACTGAATATTATACTTGTTAACAAATATATTAACAAATTATTACTATGATTAGTAAAAAGTGATTGTTTAACTCTGAATATTATGATATTCGTGAACGATTATAAATGCATCCAACAAATGTTGCTATTACTTATATTTTCTATCTTAATGTTAAAAGAAGTTAGATTTGCCCAAAATACTATAATGAAGAAAATATGATTGAATTGCCAATCAAAATGTTGTAAAAAGTTGAATAAATAAAGGATTAACGTTACTTTCATACAGATATTGATATATTTATATCACAAATCCAATAAAAAGCACTTTGGATAAATTCAATATTTTATCTCGTATCCTATTATTTGGATGTTAATCAACAGCCATATATCTATATAAGTCTTCAATTCACTTTTCAAAAGAATTGACAAAGCTACACTGCCGTTCTGGAGTCAACATCAAAAGTATCATGTCTGCAAATCTCATGCCACACAATATAGCATATTCCAAACATTCTGCCCTTCATAGCATAGTGCAGATCCAATGTTTTCCCCAAGCTAAAAGATTTGTAATATTATTTGACAAGTAAAATTATATATAAAGGTAGTCCGGCAGATTTTTTAAAATTGTCAAAAATGGCCCCTGCTTATTCAACGTGTCAGGTTCGTCGCTACAGTAGAGCCAAAGAAAACTCCACCAGGATTTTTTTGATGGGAATCTAGCATTTTAATGGTCACCATGTGCTCATTCTATATTATTTATTTACAGAATTATTAGTTGTATTTTTCTGCCGGACAACCTTTTTATATATGGCAAACATTTCTTTGACATGTAATTTTATTTGTCAAATATAAAGTACAAAAAATAATTTTACTAAAATTGACATCAAAAGTGACAGTCTCTCACATGTCGAAAGTAGGAGCTCCCACAGACGAAACACAGCGTCTTAAGGAGATGGTCGAGAGCCAGCTTCACAGATTGCTGTGCCAGCTCAAAGACCTCGATGAATTAAAAGATCAATTGACAGAAGAAGAAATTACTGAAACTAAAGCTGAAACAATGGACGAACTTCGTGAATTTAGAGATTCATTAGATAGAATGCTTGCTGGTGATATGACTCTTATGACTGAATTAAATGCTATGCGTTTGGCAATTAGAGCCGCTATTAACGAGGCCTTCAAGACTCCAGAAGTTATTCGTATGTTTAGCTCTAGACGTACTGACGAACTTAAGTTAAGTCTCGAGAAGATTAAAGAGGCATGGCATCTTAAGTCCATATCAAAATCACAATACGAGGAGAAAGCAGTTGAAATTCTTACAGCCTTACAGTCTCTTGGCGAACCTCTTTCTAACGAGGATGCAGCTTTTCTCAAAACACAGATCTCCAACAAGTTCAGCGAATTCGAAGAGAGCTCAAACAGTGTCAACCAGGCACAACAGAAATCTCTTATCGACAAGTTTGGCTCAGAAGCCAAAACTGCTGGTTCGAAATAAATCTACGTAAGTCATTTATTAATATTTTCAAAATCATTTATCAATTTTTTACAAAGTTCCGCCTAAATATTAATAGTTTTACTTGTAAAAAGCTCTTTAATTTTTGATTTATCATATAGTGAATAAAGATGAGAAATAAACATATATTTATTAATGATTTGAGGTGGATGTTAATATATCATATTAATAGGCTTTGGAAATGAATTTTTATCTGCAAATAGAAATATATCATTAAATATAAGTTCTGGAAGCATCATAGCTTACAGCATATTTAAATATCCATATTTAAGAACTTATCTACTGTATCAAAACAAAAATCTGAAGAAATGGTATTAATTGATCATATTCATATCATATAAGATCGTTTAAAAAGCAAATTTACTCAAAATTTCATTCAAAATTCTTCTATCACCAATGCAACGACAAAAGAACCATTTTGTTGTAAATATTGAAAAATATTCTTCATTTTATCCTGATGATTAAATAGACTATTTCTCTGTAAATGTGGTTTTATTGCGTCGGCCACGACGTGGTGTTCTCAACAATCTAAAATATTTGATTTTCTTTTTGAGATATGTGCGTATGAGCTATACTTTACTTATTTTCTCTAGTTTTTGAACAACAAGGATTCCTATGATGTGCTTCAAACATAAATCTGGCTTAATCACAAACTAATTTCGAAAATCTGATTGAGAGTGACACACACTGCTTGACACATTGAGTAAAACACAATCTATTGCTCCAAGATATACTTCTCTTTCTTTCTTCCACAATATACTTCTTGGTTGATGTACACTTAGATTTAGTCATTCAACAAATAATATATCTATTCTAACTTCAGTAAATATACAAAAATGATTCTCTTGATGGACACATTTTTGGACAATTTCGACATTTTTGCGCATATTGATGATTCTGAGATACTCATATAAAAATAAGCATTAATGAGTCCACATCAATAATAATCGACGGGCATAATCATATTTTCGTGTTCTTATTTTAATGAATTATTACTTTCCCTGAATGAATCACATTATAATATAAACATCATGCACAATAATGATAACTTCTCAATGCTTCATGAATGATTTTTCAAATCGTTGATGAGATGTAAATTTGAAAAAATATCACTTTACAAATTAATATATGACACTTTACATGGCAGAATAAGAATGTTGTTTAGTATTGTTCTTGTTCCCAGCAATTCTTGTTGCAAACATAAACCTATCTGTGTTCCACATTTCACTAATACATGAATCAAATGAGATATGTTTTGATTACAATAAGAAATATGAAAAATTTGCTGGCAAATTAATAAAAGTCGTAATTTAATAAATTCTTTTGCAATTTGCTATAAATTCATGCTTTATATCTAATGCTATTAATCGGACATTAATCAATGCATCTATAATGAAATCAAGCTTCAACTCGCCTCCCAATGAAAGTTGAAAATTATTGCCAATGTAAATCTATAAGGGAAGCGATATATTTTAATTCATCAAATGCAATGATTTCTTTTTGTGCCAGATATTAAAAACGATCCCCGAAATTGAGAGGATTTTTTTTAAAATAAAGGTTTAGTAAATTTCGGATATAGAATGCTCCAATACATACTGGGGACCATTCTGTTATAGTATTATCTTCGTAATATCGGATCACAATTTGTAACATTTTAATTATGCATTAACCTCAAGCCAATATAATAAATCCAACATTTTCCTGTATATGGGATCATATACAACAACAAATTAGCCAAAAAATTCATCCATTCAGATTTTGAAAATTTTCATATGGCATTTCGCTAAATTCATGGTATATTCTTATATATTTACATCCATATAGTCATATTTTTATATTCATTTGTCGAATTATTAAAAAAAAGCTGCAGATGCTTCAAAATATAGTTTTACTTTTCGTTCTTTGGTATATATGCGCAGCTCATGGTGTGGAAATGGGAAAATGAATGATGCATCTTTTCCTTACTGTTTCTGTTTTCATATTCTACAATTTGGGGCGAAATTTAAAATTCTACAATGGCATCAGATATCTATTCTATTAATATTGACTATTTAAGTTACAATGCCTTTTGATACTGGTATTTTGACATTTCGCTAAAACATAAATGAAATTTGCTAATATATCCAATACCAGCTAGTCCAAACTCATCGATCATCGCCGACAAAACAATCATATGTAAAATTCTTAAGAAAAAATGTCATCACCTTTTTGAAAGGAAATTTTCGAAGTTTTGTATTAGAAAAAATTATTAAAAATGATTGAATTGTCATCTACGATCATAATATATATACTCTAAAATGATAAAAAAAGAAAAGAAAGAATATCAATCTTTTTGTCAAAAATTCACGAGGTTAGTAATTGAAGTCTAAAAGCGTTGGGGATCAAAACTGACTAGCCATTATACTGACTTGCCTGTATTGGAATTTTCTGTGGTGCAATATGTTTGAAAAAAATAATATTAAAAGTGTTTGAATTGGTTATGAGAAAAATGACATTTATAATCATTATTACAGAATGTTGATAATAACAATAGAAAATATTAAAAATTTTTGAATAGTTTATGAGAAAAATAGAAAAATAATAAAATGCTTGAATTGGTTGTAAGAAATAAAAAATTAAAATGTTTGAACTTGAGAAAAAAATTAAATAATGGTTGTGATCATTATATTATGCATATATTTCAATGTTGGAAAATAGAATTGAAAATTTTCTATGAGATGTGGCCAGACGATTTTTTTCCATGCAGAACCCGACTGCTTATTAGTAATATTATCATTGTTGAGCTACATTTTCAAATTTTTCTGATTTGCGAAAATCGCTTTCAAATTATGATGCTACATTGAATGCTTTTATTAATTTTTGTGGTCGATATATTTCTTTGAAAATTTTGATCTCCTTCACAAAAATTTTTAAATGAACTCACTTCTCATTAAATACTGAAGATATACTGAACTATCAATGACAAAGACACTATCAGCAGAGCAATTAAGATATGAGCAACACGGTCCTTTACTCACATTGTTGAAGCTCAGCGTTGGACCTTTAATTTACATGGTCGGCATCGCCATTCATGATGCAATTGATTTACTCCTTATTGCGAAGGCTTACTCAGAACTTGAAGTAACCATCGCTGGATTCGCTGCTACTGTTACTTATTTATGTATGAGTGTTACAATTTATTTCAGCGCAGCCTGCGTGGCAAGAACAAGTTCTCTGATAGGTGCAAATGAATATGAAAAGGCCGCTCAAGTTATAGCTGACCTTTATCGTCTGGCATTCATTGTTATGCTGTTTTTCCCTATTATTTGCTACTTTGTGGCATCACCACTGCTCCAGTTTATAGGCTGTACCGCAGAAATGGCAAAAACAGCTCAAACATATTTAATTCCGATTTTATGCTTTATGCCTTTTATTGCATTATTCCAATTATCATGCGGCCTCTTACAATCCGAAGGAAGATCAATCCTTTCCGGAATTATGCAATTAACGGCTTTTGTTCTTGATTGTGGTTTTATCGGCCCAATTCTATTCTTTGCGATCAAAGTTGACTTCAAATACGCTGGATTTGCTTTCGCACTTTCGCAGGCGCTTCCAGGTATTGTGCTTTTCTCTTTGATTTTCAGTGGAAAATTCAAAACAATTACATCGTGGAAAAATCTCGCTAAGAAACCAATTTACGAAACATACGAAGGCATTAAAATCGCTTCTCCATACATCCTCAACGTTCTCATGGGTCTTTTCCCACCTTTAGTCATGATTAATTTCTTCATGAAGGCTGCTTTCGCAGAAGGACTTATTGCACAGGCAGGCCCATGCTCCTCTGTCTTCTTCAAGATCCAGCCACTCTACAACTGCTTCTCAATCGGCTTCGCTCAAGGATTTTTGGCACCAGGTTCATATTCTTGGGGTGCAAGGCAGAAGTCAAGGGTAAAGAAGCTTTTCTTCTACTGTCTTGGAATCACACTGTTCTTACAACTCATCCTTTTACCAGTTACAGTCGCTGCACCAGTCAAAGTCGCTGAGATTTGGCTTGATGACCCAGCAACTCTCGATTTCGCCCATAGAATGCTCCCAGTTCCATTCTATACCAACTGGACAACAGCAGTCAATGAGACTGTCACTGCCCTTTTGATGTGCATGGGCTTCGCTTGGACTGCGATGTCGCCATCTTTAGTCAGAGGTGTGTTTTACATTGTTTACTCATGCGCATTATACTACACTAATAAGACAAACTGCATCAGAATCCTCCATACTTATAATGCTAACGACTTAACAATTTTATTGCTTGACGCGATTATTGTTATTAAGCCAATGATGGAGCTCTACAGCAAGACAAGCCTTGACGATGAAGATAACAAGGAAAAGTCTGATGATATCGTTTCAGAATTGTAATCAAATTTTTATTATATGCTTTTCGGGCTCACAACACCTAAATTCTTATTCTATCTGTTAATATATGTTAATAAAATCTATATATGGTTATTAATTACAAATTTTTTTTATCAAGAATTAATAAAATATATAAAATTCGTTCCATAGTCATTAATATGATATCTTTTGACATAATAATGACGTACTCCTTGAACAGCTTAATACAATATTCAATATTTTCATTCTGACCAACTTATTGCGTCTATGCATCATATGCTGGACTTTGTGTATTGTATAACTCATGTTTATAGTATATTGGCCTTAAAGTGTGACCTTTTTGGACCATTTTTTTTTCAAACTTCGATATTAAATTTTTTCACAATAATGTTGATTCAAGAAGAAAAAATCAAAGCAGATGAAAGATTAAAAAACATTGTTTACACTCTAAAACCAGGGTTGTCGTCATCTTGATCATCATAATTGAACTAGAAAACTTCTATTGATATCTCTTCTTGAAATTCGCTGGCGAATATACTATCGCTCTGTGGTATACCAGATGCAAATAGGGGATTGTCAGTAGTCTGCGACACAGAGGGATTGTGATCCACAGTAGTCTCTGAGAGATCCTCGTCCTCCAATTTTGCAGTGTGTTCATTATTTGCCGCCATCTTCTTGCGCAGCCAGATGATGCCCATTATAATGATGACAACAATTGCATAAAAACGTTTAGAACTGTGAGAGCCCAGATGACAGTCATCTTAGACTAGACATTCTTGCCAGCATTCTTATCATCTTGACCGCTGCCGTTGTCAGTTGGTGTGGCAGTCTACTTTGTTGGAGTAACTGTAGTTGTTGAATTAAGTGAAGTTGGCTCTTCGCATTCTGTGTCAGGCTTGCAGACATTGATTTTGACTGTTCTTTCCTTGCCTGTGATGTTCGTATCATCGATGACATCGAACATGAGGTCGTGTAGACCAGCTGGAATTTCTTTAGGCATATCATATAGGAATGCGAATGGCGGGTTATTCTGTCTAATAACGTGCCAAGTTCTTTGCGAGGATAGTCAGGACCAGGTCTGCCGTAGATAGTCATTGTCTGGCCGATGTCTTTGTCAGTGACCTGCCCAAAGACAACCATTTTTGTGTCGCCTTTAGTGAAAGCTGGATCTGAAACAAACCCAGATAAAAGTTCCGGTGCAGTTGGCTTAATCGTGAATGAAAAATCTTGTACTGGTGAAACTTCACCTTCAACATCTTCTAGCCAGATGTGAAGGACATGGCCTTTGTCATAATTGAGCTGTAGAGGAATGCGAGTGTCTAACGTTACTTGAGTTTTTTCGCTATTAATTCGCCGAATTGATAAACAAGGCCATTATCGAACTGATACTTAATGTAGACTGATGCATCATCATTGAACGTGTAGTTGACGTTAATTCTCTCATGTAGATAATATTCTCCCTTCTCTGGCTGTTGAATTTCGAGTTTTGAAACGGCATAAGTAAAAATAACACCGCTGATTTCGTTTGAAGCATAATCCCTTGAGTCAGTTGTCCAGCATTTATAATGTGCAGCAGATTTCGTGGGATTGATTGTCTTTGTGATATAATTAAATTTGTAATTTTCAGTTGGATTGAACTCTTTTGACTCTGGATCATTATCATCAACCTGTAGATACATTCAATATATTGATAGAGTTTTCTTAATTTATTGTTAAGTTTACATGATCAAATAGAAAACTACGGAATTGTAGAATTAATATATTGACAATATGCAGTAAAATACAAGCAAATGTAAAATTTTACAATTGTCGCAAATCCATTCAATTTTTTCAATACTTTCTGAAGAAAATAGTCGATCAAAATTGCTCTTATTTTCTATCTATACAAACAATGAAAACATTATTTTTGATTTATATTAGGGATGTGCGAACTGGTCGTTTAGTGATGGATTCGCTGATTTTGGATTCGGGGTTCGCTCGCGAAAAGTGACACCATGTCGAAAAGTGACGCGATGTTGAAATCATAATTAATTTTTGAACAATGTTATATTATAATAGCGTACATAGTAGCCAT
>MRSU01000316.1:0-12104 GCA_008369845.1 Trichomonas gallinae
AATGGTCACTATGTGCTCATTCTATATTATTAATTTACAGAATTTTTAGTTGTATTTTTCTGCCGGACAACCTTTGCATTGTATCATCTTCAGTTGTGGTTTCAAATATTGCGAAATCAAGGAAAAACCCTGCAGTGATGCACCCAGCACTCACAATATAATTAAAATATTTATTCATATTTCGTATAAACTGCGACCTTCCGTTAGTTTTGTCAAAAATATTTTGCAAAGAATTATAATGATCCATTGAAGAAAACAGTAACTTCAATGATATAGACTTCTCTAACACCTGTAGACCATAGCTTATTGTTTCGATTTCCTCTGCTATAATTGACTGTTGAGTATAATGCGTTTTGATGCGATAAAAGATCTTTACATGTCAGAAAATATCACTTTTGCTGACACTTTTTGAATACATAATTCTGTATATAATAGAGCATGCTATTTATATCATTTAATCTGCCAAAAATTCGAAAAGTGACAAATTTTAGTATTTTTCCATGTCTACTGCATCAAATCAAGTTAAAGTCCTTCGCGTTGTCATTTCATCAAATATTAGTGGTTCTGTTCTCGCCGAAAAGTCAATCGATTGGAAATATGTTACAGAGCATGTAACAATCTCGAAATTGTGCCAAGTTCTTCTCCAATTAGCAACAGAGTTTGATGATGGTACTGTACAATTTGCATCTTTTGAGCCTCTGGACAATGATTCACCTCCACCATCAAGATTATCTTCGCAAAATTCGGAAACTAAATATTTAAACCTCGGTTTACTACTCAAGGATGACATAATTACTGCTGTATTTTATAAAATTAACGCTGATAAACGTCAGCCTGAACATGCAGACTTCATTTCCCAGATTTCTCAAAAAATCCACTCAGCTTTTGCTGCAAAGCATTTACAACTCCATACAAGCCTTCGTAGTACATTAGAAAAAATAATCCAAGAAAAAGCAACAATGCCACCTGATGCAGCTCAACAATTCGCATCTTTCTCTGAGGAAATCCCATCTCTTATTCACAAGAATTAATTAGAAACATTTGGTTTTTATAGAATTATATATGTTCACTAGTCGTTATATATGTAGATTATTCATTTTCATTAATTTTACAGATAAAATTAACCAAATTTAATCCAAAGCGAATAAATATCCTATTTCTATACTTATTAAATCGAAATTGTCTTAAAATAAGAATATTTTTTCTTATCTCGAATAATTTATCGCGATTAACAATTCACAATGAAGGAAATAGCTTTAATGAATTTATTAAGCAAATTGCTCAGTGACATATATGCTTAAAAATCATTAGAATTTAAAAATCAAAATTGATTTTTTAGAGGATAGAAATAATGATAAAAAGGGTGGAACAGATTAAGCGCTAAGGTCATCATAAACTTCAACAGGTGTTCCAAAAATATATATTAGCTTTTGCATTACATATAATAAATTAGGGTCGTCGGCATTAGTAACCTTAACCCTGAGTAAAGATCTAGCCTGATAAGAAACTATTTCGACAGATATAAATTCGACAGAAGAGCCTGATTGAATTATTAAATTTGGAATTAAACGCTGTGCAATTTGATTGACACCGAATATAAAGTCTCCAACTTCTCCTTTGCTATCTTGACCAACTATTTGCAATGCCGCTGGATCGCAATCTTTGATTTGCAAACTTTTTGTAATTTGTCCATATCGAAGATATCTGCCATCTCTTATAAATACACCAGCACCGTTCTCCCAATTTAATTGCTGGAAAGAGTACGCGTGAATATTAAAGTCTGCTAATTTAACTTCATAACAGAAACAACGAGTATTAGGAGGCATTTGTGGAAGTTGCGCTAGGAAAGATTGATTTTGTGGTATTTGCATCTGTCCATACATAATATCTGTTACTTCTGACCTTCTTCTCGAAGGAACAGGAGCAGGATCAAATAAAGTTAGTGTTGGCTCGGTTCTCCTTCTTCGCATTCGCGCTTGTGGCGTTGTTTGGAAAATATATTGATCCGGATCAAAGCCAATTTGACGAATAAAGTCAGCAGGGAGGAGGTCACTAAGTCTTCTATCATGAAATATATCAGTGCCATCAGTAGAAAATGATGTTTGAGCACCTGCAGGTTGCTCACTCATCATCTAATAGGTGCAATAACCCTAATTATGAAACAAAAAAAAAATTTTTTTCATGATTTTCTTGCCAGCGAATATTTCATTCATTGTCTTTTTCATATCCGAAACTAGTCGTTGAATTAACTCTGACAGCCAAAAAAAATTTCTTGAGATTTCTCTTTTTTTTCTTTAACAACTTTTGATTCTTTGTGTATTGACAATCCACAATATATTACTCATATTTTCTTGATTCTTGTTGTGAATAAGGTCAAGGCAAAACAATCAAATGAATGTTCGTGGACAACATCACGTTAATTGAATTTCATATCATGTGGGAATGTGTTCTCTAAGAGCATTTTCCAATATCAAATAAAATTTATTGGACACAATTGAGTATTATACATTTTCTGCATTGAGAAATCATCTAATTGATATAATAAATTGATCCTATCATTATTTTTGAATGAACAACATATGTTGCTATTCTTTGGAAAAATATTACGCTAACGACAAAAATGGAAAAGCTAAATATCAAATACTCAGCAATTCAAGTCTATTATAATAATACAAATTCTCAATTTAAATGATTTATTAAAATAACTCTATATAGCGATAAAATCCAATAAGGATATACTAAATTCGATATTTGTTCATAGATTATCAATTTAACTCAAACAAAGTCTTCTTTTAAACAAAAAATATCAATAAATAGAACCTGAGTCGTTATCCTTATAGTTCTAAAAAGAATTCATATACATGAATATGACCTCAAAGGAAAGCAAACATTAGTCTATCGGTTAACATTATAATTTATTCTCCGGAAAAAGCGAGTATGAAGGTCTATCGCTGATATTAAAAGAGTATAACAGCTGTCCTTGTCATATACAATAACTGCGGGGCGAAAATAACAATGAAAAAAGTTTGAACAAAATGATGAATTAAACATTACATCATTTGTCCATATTGTTTACACACTCATTTACAAGCATTCTGTGCATATTTAGTAATGCGTTGGATCATAATCATCTTTTTATTCGACCACTAATGTGCCGAAATTTTCCTATCGTTTAATTTTATATGTAAAATCTTTATTTTGATATTTTCTAATACTGTATAATGTATATATCAAGAAATCATAAATTTTTCAAAATTTTGATCTAATCGACAAACTTTTTTGATTATTTAGGACTTTATAACATATAGTTGCATTTTTTCACAGTTAAATCAAAAAAATGTTTGAAGGTGTAAAGAAAAATTTGATTTTGGTATTTTTAATATGTATATATGATAAAGATTATGGATCAACAATAAAAGTGAAGATTATTTCAAAAAGCTATTTTTTTTCAATTAGAATAAGATAGATTTATATTTTTGATATATATTTGTATGAAAAATCGAAAAATAATTGATGAAGTCAATCATTTTAGAAAATTTAATGAAAATAGTATCTATGATACTCAAAGACCCCAAATCTTGGATCAAAAACTGGTTTTCTCAAGAAAACATCAAAAACCGAAATAAATTTCGCTTTTTCAGAGAAAATATAAATTTATTTTTGCGCAATGTGCAAAGAAGCCGATGACCAACCAAAGCAGCAGAAGAAGCCAGAAGTAAAGAAGGAGGAACCAAAGAAGGAAGAACCAAAGCATGAGGAACCAAAGAAGGAGGAGAAGCCAAAGGAGGAACCAAAGCCAGTTGCTCAGGCTCCACCACCACCAGTTCCAGAACAGCCACCAGTTGCTCCAGCTGTTCCACCAACACCACCACCACCAGCAGCTGCTGAAAACTCAGATTCTGAGCCATCTACTACATATTCATCATCTACAACTACAACAACAACATCCACATCAGGATCAAAGACTGCTACATCATCCTCATACTACACCAGCTCAAATTGAAATTAATTAAGTTAAAATTATATTATATAAGGTTTTATAAATGTCCATTTATTAACTTCATAACTCCTACCTTTTTATCTTTCTATTTATCATTCTAAAAAGAATCTACACAGTAAAACCGAAATTTCAATTTTTCAATTTTTACGTTAACACCTGAATCCACTTTTCAAACGCTTCAACATAAGCTGGATAAGGGTAATAAGGCATTTAAAATGTTTAAATCAGTAATTCGATTAAACGTTAGAATTCAAATGCAGTCTTCTATCTTATTTCACCATTTATTCACCTTAGTTTGCCTATAATGGAGGTATTCTCAGGAAATGAAATGTCACTCACATATCAAAAAACATGATGTGAAATTGAAACCCGTCGGATTTGATCATTTATCTTATTCACCATTTGAACACAATGTTACAGCCTTAATATTGATTAATTGCCGATATAACTTGCTGAAATCAACAAAAAAAATCTGGGTTTCAATTTATTGGACAATTTGACCCTGGGTTTTTAATATATTATAATATGCGATCTAGAGGAATGCAAATGCACAGAATAATTCGTCTATTTAATATTTTACAAAAAGGTTGATTACAATATTTTAAAAAATTTATTCTCTTACAATATATTAGTATTTCTTGGAGAGTACATCAAGCATTTCTTTTGATGTTGCGAAGTCTGCTGGAGTTCTTCCGATCATATCTTTGCAGTCGGCGGAAAACTTCTTACTTTTCAGTAATTCTTCGACAACTTCAATGTGATTGCCCTGTGCAGCAATATGAAGCGCGTTTGTTCCGAATTCTCCTGTAACTTTCAAATCAACATTATCAGCAGTCATTAAAACATGGATAACATCAGCTCTTCCGTTCATAGCTGCAATGAGAAGCGGTGTCAAGCCCTCTTTGTCCTTGACATTCGGATCAAAACCTGACTTTATCAAAAAATCTACAATTGCAGCATGTCCGCCAAGCGCAGCATCCGATAAAGCGGACCTTCCGAGGTTGTCCGGCTCATTTGCATCAGCGCCCATATCAATAAGAATCTGTACAACATCATATTGGCCGCATAAAGCTGCCAGATGCAAAGGCTTACGTCCGAAGTAGTCACTGCCCATGCTCAGCTTGCTGCTCTCTTCTTCCTCGTTCTCATCATCGCTCAGCTGGAACTCGTCCTTCTGTTGGAAGGAAAGAAGAACTTGTAATAGATATGAGTGACCATTTTCGGCCGCGACATGCTCAGGCAATGTGTTGTTATCTGACCTGCAGTCCATTTGCGCACCTGAATTCTTGTAGTTGATGACTGCTTCGAGGTTATTGTTCTTGACTGCAGCAAATAGACACTCTGCGCTGTCTGAGTCCTCGTAGACAAGCATCCTGTTCGCTCTGAAGGCGGCTGAATACTTAGCAACAGCTCCGATGGCCAAATTCATCTGCTCGAACCTCATCGCTAATGTTGGGCAGCTTATATATGAGTAAGCCAATGCGATACTCTGCTCGTATTCTGGGCTCTCCTTGCCGTCGTAGACAGCTTCTATCCTGCCGTCGTAAAAGTTGCCGCTCTCTATTGCTTCGGACTTTAAAATGTCTGGATTCTTCGAAATTATATAATCTGCAATTTTTATCGCACTGAAGAGTGTTGCGTATTGTAGTGGAACCATGACGTACTGGGAGATCGCGCACTGCTCGAAAGCGCTCTTAGGGATTCTTGCATTGACATTTGGACAGATTTTCTTGAATTGCTCAAGATCATCGTGTCTTATGACGTATTGCACGCTATCACTTGTACCAGCGAATTCAATGGATTCCAACAAGCCTTTCCAGTTGTCTTTTCTAAGGTTTTCGAATTGTTTGTACATTTGGAATGTTTGCGGCGATCTACACTTAGTGTAAAGCACATGGAAGTATTCCATCATGCCACTGAAGAGTTCTTTGTCTGTTGCTTCGATTTCTGGCGCAAAATATGTGAAAAATACGAAAACTTCTTCTGGGAAGTTAGAGTAGTTGCGTTTGAAGTTTGTTATGCATGTTATAATCGTTTGTATTGTTGTAAATCCGAGATTGAAACATTCGCGTAAGAAAGAAACTTTAGTAATCATGTTTTCGATCCTTCTGAAGTCGACTTCTGCCTTGAAAACAGCAGCTAACAGCATTTCTTCGAATCCTTCACTCGATTTTAGAGACATACAGAATTTTGCAAGTAATTTCAAGTTCCACGGCCTAACCGAGTATGCGCTGATGATTTCATCGATGATTAGTTGGTGAAAATCAGAGTTATTCGCTAATGGCGTGTTATTGAAGAATTGTAATACTTGTTCATAAGTTTGTTCTGAGATTGTTGTTAGTTGTTTCTGGAACATGATCATCATAGATAACTCGTCGAACTGTTCTTCATATGGTTCGTCGTCAAGTTCTTGAATTGCTTCTAACTCCATCTTTACAAAGAAAAATTATAATAAAAACACTCAACACAATGGATTACTTTCAGTGATATTATATTGTTTTTACTGACTTCATCTCACAAACTTTCATTTTTCAAAAATATATTTTTTGATTTTCAAATCAGATCAGAATTCATTCATTCTACACTTAAACAATTTTGATCTATATTTCAAATTTTGATTCCCAAACTTTATACAACAAAAAATATTATGAAATTTCAAAATCTCTAAATATTGACATCAAACTAATATCTTTAGGGTAATTTATCCAAATAAAATCAAATTTAATCAACAAAACTATATATAATCGAATGATTTGTTGAAATTTAAATTGAATTTGAATATAAAGAAGTGATAGAGGTTCATATAATGAAGATTTAAAAATAATAAACAGATTTTGTCTAATATCAAGAACTGCAAATTGCTAAATTCAAACAGATAAATTTCAAAATTGATCAGAATCTTCTGACTTCATGGAAACCTCATCAACGTTTGATAAATCGAATGTTGACTCGTTCTCATCGACGTAAATCAAAATCGGCTGCCCTTCTCCGAAAGAAGAAACCGCAATCATGTTCATCTTCGGATTCCACGACAAACTAGTGACTGGCTTGCTGAATTTGTTTGACCACTGCACGGTATTCGAAGACTTAGGCGCCTTGACTGTCCAAATCAGTATATTGCCTTCCTCTGAGCCGGAAATGATGAATTGTCCGTCTGGTGAGAAAGTTGATCGTATGAGATATCTTCTGCATTTTGCTCCAATGTATCTTGTTGTCGTCGTCATTGCTTTCGTGTCGAACACCCTTATGACGTCATCGTGCGTGTGTACGAGTAGTGTGAAATTGGATCTGACCATCTCCATGTGAGATATTGGCGTGTTTCCGATTTCGTCATCGAGCAAAAATTTCTTGTTCGAAAATTGTAGGTCTCCGTTTTCTATAACTGTCCTCCACACTGATATAATACCTGAGGAGTCTCCGCAGTACAGCCTCCTTCCATTGGGAGAGAATGTCATCGTGTTTATTCTAGTTTTGTGGCCAATAAATTGCTTGAAACATTTCTTTTGGTTGTAATCCCATACATAGATGATTCCATCGAATCCGGCTGTGAATATGTAGTTGTTGCTGAGAGGATGGAACTTGCCTGTGTAGACGAACTTGGAATGCGGCATGATTAAAGGCTTCTTTTGACCTTCGAAGTTCCAGACTTTAGCTGAGCAGTCAGCTGACACGGACAATAAAAGAGAATCGTCGTTTGAAAACTGTAATTCATAGATCGTTTCGATATGTGCTGGAAAAGACTCAATTAATTTGAATGTCGATGTGCTGATGAAATCTATGTAATATTGGTGGTCTTTATGAACAGCAGCAGCCAAAACTGTGCCAGCATGGTTGAATGTTAGGTACATTGCGCCATGATCTCCTGGATATAATTGAGTTTTAAGATATTTAGGTAATGAGCACTGTGTGGCTATTTCATTCTCAATGTCACTGTGATCTAAGGCTATTGACAAAGAATCTTCTTCTTCTACCTTGATTAATTCATTTAATTCGATATCTCCGATTTCTTTTTCGAAAATCGTTGATGGGCGTTTTGTAATCGATGAGAATTCTTTTGCTGGTGTTGATTTTACGCAAACACTTAAAATGCAATCGATTGGAATTCTTTTTTCTATTAAATCGCATAAATCAACCATATATGAATGATTTTTGATTTTGTATCCCTTAGGATACTCGTATAGTTGTATATTTCTTGGTATTTCAGCATTAACGATTTTGCCGTCGAGATTACGAAGTTTTAAGAATCCCCAGGCTAAAGGACAGAACTGGTTGCATCCCTTGTAGATTGTATAATCGATAATTTCGAATACAAACATGAAGTTTGGCTTAGAAATATGTGAATAAAGTTCGTTATATAGAAAAGATTCATTCCATTTGAAGATTGGAGATGATAAATTTGCTGAATTGATATACTTTGTTACAACTGGTGCTATGTATTGGCAGTTTGGAGCTTCATTGATTGAGATAACTTTTCTATTTTGGTCAGACTTCGTCGCAAGAGTACCTGTTGTCGTGTTCACGATAGACACCCTGCAGGCAACGTTCCTCATCGAACTTCTACAGTTCAATTCGGATGACCCATAAATAGAAATCGAAAATATATCATCACTCATTGATTTTTTATTCATAAACAGACTTGATTTTTATTTATTAAACAAACATATATATTTTATGATAAATTTCACTTTTTGTAATATAACTACCTCAAAATATTTCATATTTTTTTATCAATTTTATAATTTCATGCATTTCTAACCAAATATCAAAATATTTTCTCATCTCCCCATAGATATCTAATATTCAATGGTTCATTAAACAATTTCAAAAAAAATATTTTATCAAAAAAATATAAACCTTAAGTAATAAAAATAAACAAATATTTACTCTATACACACATTAAGCAAAAGAAATTACTCATCCACACAGTCAGAAAGTTCATCAATTAAACAATTTTGAAATTCGTCATCAATTGGATAAATTGAGTTGTCAATTGCTTGCTTTAGTACTGGTTTCGGCAGGCAAGGACCGCAAATTAGCATAGCAATTGATAATACAAATAAAATTGGTGAAACAAAGAAAATAAGGACCTGGACAACTATGGAGAATAAAGATGAGTTCGTAATGAAGTCAAAGTCATAATAAGGCCTGTAACATTTTAATTTTGGATCTTCACCAATCAGTGGATATGTTTTTTCGACTCCTTTTACTGATGAAATCGGAATTATGTGGCTGAACTGGCAGTCGCTGTAAATAGTCTCTTTTCCATCGATAATTCGCTTATAAAAGAATCCAGTTGAACTTGATGAATTGAAATGTATATAAAAGTCACCTTTAGGCTGCTGAATGCAGTCATCTGATTGGCAAACTGTATTTGAAACCGAAATATTATTCTCGTATCTTATATCACCTTTTCCATTAATAAAACCATACTCAATATGTCTTTGTTTAACTATGGATGGAGTAAATAAGCACAAATCAAGCCGTTGCTCTAAAGAATTAACAATTAAATCAATTGCAACGTTATTTGACACTACGTAGGATGATGTGTAGCACTTTGATTGTGGAACTGTCCAAATTTGTACGTGAATTGTAATTGATGGCTTTGTAATTTCGATATAAAGATTTTCTTTTGTTACTATGCCATATGTTTTCTTTGGTAATTTATCGACTGTATATGTATTTGTTCCACTTTTGACTGTTATTTTTGCATTATCTCTAATATCTTCGGAAAAAATTACAAATATCATTGTATCTTCTTTATTTATTGCGCTGATCGTATCGCCAGTATTTAGAACAGTCGATTTGTATCTATCTCCAAATACAGAAATTTCTTTGGAAAAAGAAAAACTTAAAAGAAAACAGAACAAAATCATTTCTGATTTTTTTAAGATATGATTTTTGCCAATAAATTAATATTACATGTCAGATTGAGTCTTCGAAATTAAGGAAATGCTACAAGCCCTGATGGATGGGAATTAGTCTATAACATCCGCGTTAAATCTTGAGATTTAAATTTGTAGATTATCTCAACCTTATATAACTGTTTTTGGTTTGCATTTTGATGATATTTCAAATGCTTTTGCTATATGAGCTATAAAATATCAATTATCTAATATTACGACTCGAAGAAATTTATTCCAATATGTGTGAAATATGCGTTTTTCGTTTCTATTATCGTAATAGATACTCTTATCCTATAATTATGAAAGAAATCATTTCCGACTCAGATAATTGTTGAAAAATAAAAATCAATATTTTCAGAATTGAACATTAACAAACAAATATATCTATTTATAAGATCATGATTTCCATATTAAAAACTCAGAAATTCAAGAAAAATAAAAAATTAATTAAATATGGAAATTTTCGTGGTTTTTGGTCATTTTTACAAGTACATTGCGAACAATGATATAACATTCGATTTAGGAAAAAACAACAAAAAGATTAAATGGAAAACGTTGAACTTTTTTTTCCACCAAAAAAAAAATTTAAAAAAACACAATTATATTTATATGAAGATTTAGTTCGTTTTTGTCTTAATTTGTATATATATAGAAAAACCTGATAACAAATTAATTCCATTATTATGGGTTATATCATTAGCTTGCAAATTAAAAAAATTATCTTCGTTATGTTCTGAAAAATTTCATCTTTTTTTTTAACAAAAAGATTCAAACTTGAAATTTTTTGATAATAGCCATTAAGTAACATATATTATATTCTGGATCATTATCGATTGTAAAATTCTGTGCATTCAAAATTCAATATCCCCTGTAAAATTTCAAGAAAGATTTATCAGCGACATTATTACTTTATGTTTTCAATTATTATTGACTATTAATAAAAACTTGGATGTATTCAAATTCTGACACTGAAATTAGTCGTAATAAAAATTATAATGGTTGAATATCATATACAATCGATACGATTATATTAATATTTTTCAAATATTAAAATCAATCATGTTGCCAGCCTTATTCTGCTTATCTACGTCAAAGCTTAGAGAAAAGAGATCCATCAATGGAAACGTAGGTGGATGGTTACCTGGCTTTTTCCAAATCGGAAAACTTACCAAAGTTATCTATAAATGGAGACATTGGGATCTTTTAGACATGGAGTATGTCAAAGATGAGATTATTAGCAGATGTAATAGCACATTTTTTGTCAAGCCTCGATATAATATTACTCACGGTTCAATTTCATGTTTTGAAATAGCTAACATTACAGAAAATAATCCACATGCCTACTTTAACAATATCAGTAAAGTGTCGAAGTGCGCAATGAACTCAATTAATGACAGTGTGAACGATTTTAAATATTCATTCAGTGATAATTTTATGAATGATTTTATAAAAAAATTCGGCAATTATGATAAAAATAAAGCAGAAACTGACTCTAGTTATGTTGCACGATATTGGATAGGCTCTATATTAATGTTAATTCTCCTGGTCTGTTTAGTGATCGCTATCTCTGCGCTTGCATGCGTTTTCACATTTACGACATGCTGCTTCTGTTTCCATGGAAAGAACGCCGATTTCCCAGGAATCACGGGATCAGTTTTCTTTTGGATTGCATTTTCCTTATTCCTAATTGGTGCCTTTATCAGAATATCATCAGTAACAGGCGTGGCTGAAATTGTAGGTCCAATTACAGATTTAGAAAATAAAATCAATACATCGCTTACAAGTCTGTCTAAATTCTTATCTGGAAAAGCTACAAAGTTGAAGGTAGCACTTACTAATATCCCCAAAATACGCAGACTTATGGATCTTTTAAACGAAATTGTTGAAAATCTTACAACTCATATCAACGAAATCGTTACCAATGTCAACAATACACTTGCATACACGGAATACAGAAATGGAACTACATTGTTCGACAGATTTGACCAAATTGAGAAAGATATCGATAAATTTAATGCCAAGATCGATGAAATTAAACAACAGAAGCCGCAAGCTGATATTAAGAAGATTGATAAACCTGATTTTGGAAACATCACTGACCAAATTAATGACGTTTTGGAAAAATTTAAGGGTCCGCTCCGGCCAAATAGCGGTCTATCGTCGTGTTTTTATTTTTCATGATTTTAACCTATTTTGGTTCA
>MRSU01000317.1:0-17538 GCA_008369845.1 Trichomonas gallinae
ATCTTTAAGGTGTCTATATAATACCTGCAAAGTTTAGGGCAATTTCCTAGATCCCTTCGAAGTTTCCATACCTTTATTATCATAATATATTAATAAAAACATCTAATTTAATATTATTAAACAATGAGAATGCTATAAAAAGAATCTAGCTACTAGAATATTAATGATGAGATATATATTTTATTAAAATAAACTAACAAATTTTTTGGTTAAATAATTATTCAGAAGAGTTTTCAATTAAGGGATGTGTTCTATTATTATCACTGCAGAGTGGGACAATTTCTTCTTTCTTTCCAATAATACCAGGCTTTGTCTTGAAAAGTAATGCAAAAGCAGAAATACCAATCGTAACTCCTAAACAGATTCCAAAGAAGGCAAATGGTCCGATATCAGTTGATAAACCAATAACAGCTGGATCACCAAAATTATTTTCTTCGAAAGCGAGTGAAACTTCATCACCAGTCTTCGCATTTGTAGCATCACAAACAACATGCTGGTAAGTATACGATATAGCTTTTGTTATTGTATCTCCGATCTTGCAATAAACTTTTTCAACTTTGAAACTAATACTTACACCTGTGTAAGTTACGCTTGCGATCTGTGTATTGTTCTCGAATTTAATTAGTTCGACTTTGTATGAATAAGGCTGCGGAACTCTGCACATATGCACGCCATCTCCTTCGTAACCTGGGGGACAGTGGCAGAATCCTGGCCATGAGCAAGTAGCAAGCTCATGACATTTATCTTTGCAAGAAAAATTTTTCACAAGAGCGGATAATTCGGAATAGTCTGGTACATCTGGTACTTTTTCAAGAGAGAAATTTTCGAAACGAGGCAACTTCGTTAAATTTTGGGTGTTCTTTTCAATAATAGCTAAAAAAGTAACAATCATTGGATATGAAAATCAAAAATAATCGGTTTGTCGACAAATATTTTACAAAATATTTACATGGCAAAAATCTGATTTAAGGTTAATATAACAATTTTTTACATGACAAAAATTTAAATATGAGGCATATGATTATTTTCAATTCAAATTTCAATTTAAAGTGAAAATAATGATAAGCCTGATAATGATAGTTTTCACGCATTTTTACGGGCCGGTGTCACGTCCGTAAAAGTCCGAAAAGTACTAATTTTGAATCAAAAGTCGTATCAAAATCACACAAATATTAACAAATTACAAAGGAAGATTTTATCACTAAATATATTAATTTTAGTCAGAAAAGTTGATAAATTGCGATAAATTTTGAAAATTTAATAATAAAATCTGTATATTTATATGAGAATTTTTGATATTTGCTAGAAAATACTAAATATTTCCAACTGTTTGTTACTATTATTGTAGTGTTAAGTGAATGTAAGGAGAAAAACTGTCAATGGCAGAATTTGCTTGAAAATGCTCTGTCACTTTTAGTGCACTTTTCCAAACAATGGACTTCCTAAGGAAATTCATATCACTTTGCGGATCCACGGAGCCAATTATTGAGCACGAAGAACCAGAAATCGAGCTCGAACCACATTTGGAAGCTATCCGCGAGCAAATGGAGTTCTATTTCTCAAATTCAAATGTTGAATCCGATTCTTTCATGAAAGAAGCCATCAACAAACGCGAAGACAGATATGTCGACATCAACACATTCCTCACATTCAATCGTATGAAGAAGCTCGAAGCTACAGTCGAAGACGTTATTGAAGCTTGCAGCGCTTCACGTTACTTAGAGGTCAATAAGTCTGAGAAGATGGTTCGCTCTAAGACACCATTCGTCTCAGATCCACGCCGCTCCTACAGAACAGTTCACATCGAAGGTTTCGATGAGACAGAAACATTAGATGACATTCAGGCACTCTTCAAACAGCAGTATCCACGCTCCGTTTGTCGTATCGAGATGCGTAAGGCCAATAGAAAGGGTGGAGAAAAATTCTTCAGCGGCCAAGTTAATGTTGAAGTTATTAACGAGGATATTGCCAAGAAGATTGTTGCAAATGGCATCTTATACAATGGAAAGCAACTCAAACCAATGTTATTCCCAGATTTCAAGGCAACATTGAACAAGAAGAAGATTGCACCAAAGAAGGAGACAACACCGAAGAAGGAAAACACACCAAAGAAGAACAAGAAATAAAATTTAGATATAATTTGTAATTTAAATTTTATCATTTTTTATCTTTAGTGAACAATCAATTTTAACCTTTAAAGATTTGAATAAAACTTTAAAATCTACCAATTAAATCATCATCATGAAATTATTCCAAAATTATTGGAAATAGAAAACAGGCTTTGTTTTCTAGGACTTTATCATTTATTCCCATAGAAAGGAATATTTCATATAGTTTTGGCTTCTTACCAAATGTTTGATATTTCATTCAATAAATATCATCATTATGTATATTATAACTCATAAAAACATCTTTCGACAGGTAGACATATATGTAACATATATATATTCTAAAGATTTTGACCAGAAGAAAAATTTGGTAATATTTTTGAAATTTTGTTTGCAATTTGTTATAACATTAAGAAATATCTGTTATATAGTCGACATGTGTTGCATTCATCAATGTGTGAATTCATTTTTCATAAATGTTGATTCCTTTCTGGGGTCAACATAAATGAAGAATGAAAATGAAGAGAGAATCATGGAGTGATTTCTTCGATGGTCGTTACACACCTAAAAATGAAACAGTTATCGATGTTCCAGGACAATATCTTGTTTCAAATTGCAAATTCGTTAAACTCAACCAAAACGCGATCAGATTTAGTAATTCATACAATTCAGAAAATAAATTATTAACCGAATATTGCTACTTTTCTGATGTAAAATCTTTAGATAAAGGATCCGCAATATTCTTTGAGACAACAGGCGAAGTCTGCATGAACAGACTTTGTGGTATTAACTGTTATACTAATTCCTATAATGGCCACTTTTCTTACACAGAAGTTACTTATCTTAAAACTGATTCGAAGAATTTTATGAATTTTTCATCAGTTATTTCATGTGGTCAGACAAAAAAAGGATATTATGTATGTAATTTTATATATGGAAAAGCCCAAATGAGTCAGACAAACTTTTCGAATTGCAAAGCAGATCAAGGATCAGGTTTTATGTTTCTTTGGACGAAATCTCCATCTTTTTCAGAATTGTCTGTATTTGAAAATGGAACAGTATATAGTTTAGTTGCTTATATGCAAATATGCACAGATACACAAATATATAAATCTAATTTCATCAACAACGAAAATGGTACATGCTTTTTAAATCGCGGATGCGGTAAATCAGTAGTTGAAGATTGCATATTTGTTAACAACTCGGCGAATCCATTGTTTATGTCAATAGAACACACAACACTCACAATCATTCATTGCTATTTTGAAAACCAAGAGATAAAATATGGCTCGTATGTTGAAGGTACATTCGATACATCATCTCAGGCAACAGATAAATTTGATAATAAACTTTATGATTTGAAACCATGCGAAGCTTTAGAATTATTCTTATTAAAGAAAAGTAAAAAGTTTGTTAAAACATGTAGATGCGCTACTAGAAATGGAAAGCTTCTTTCTTTATTTATTTTTCGAATTGTAGTCTAAACATAGATATCTAGCAAAAGTATGTGATTTTATGGCATATATTTAATCAGAAACATACATGGAAAATGATACTTAATATTTAGAGCTTTACTTATTATCTTTATTTTCAGCGAACGAAATGAGCATTTTAAATGCTATCAAGAAGAACTTTACATGGATATTTTGTGATAGTATCCATGTTATAGTGTATGAATTATGACATTTTTGATGAAGATTATTAAAAATTAAATTATGACTGAATCCTTCGGAATAAAGAATATGTGCACTATATGCATGTTATCTCCAAAACATAAGAAGCCAAATCTTGACATTATCTCTATCAAAATAATTTTTCCATTTTTTGTTGATTTTCTCGATGATTTCATGCATTATATATCATAAAAACGCCAAAAATCGAATAAAAAACACATCGTCTAAAAAAAGATAAAAAATTTATAAAATTTCATGAATCCGAGTTTTGTCGAATTTGACCAAGAATTGCACAAATTTTCTGGATTCATGATGCCCGAGAATGTCAGGAATGTTGTGGCTGCGGCACTAAAGGAGATAAACGATCCTGAGTTTATTATTCCAGTTGATTCATCAAAATCAGCAATCTTGCAGGCAATTTCGGAAATTCTCAAAACAAAAAAGTCAGCTAAGATCTCTAATCCACTTATCTGCCAAATCTGCGTTTTATTATCAAATTATTTTATTCGTGACGATGCAGCAACTCAAATCGTTCGCAATATCGAATCTAGTCTGCATATAATGGACCAAAACACATCACTTAAAGTCATCCAATTGACAACAACTATCTTCCAGGATCACATTTTGCGCGCAACAACAGTACAGTCGATTTTTTCGATTGTAATCAATCTAAGCAGCGCTACAGATACAATTGTTCGCACTTCTGCACGCGCAGCTGCAGAACAACTCTTAAAACAGTTCAATAATTCAATATTTCAAACAAAATCAAATGTTGTTACGGAAATAAAGCGCGATATCGATATATCTTTATCACTAATCGAAGAAATACCCAAATCCATCGAGAAACATACAGAAAAACTCGCTTTCGTATTATATCGTGATTTAATTAAATTATGTGATCACAAGAAAACGAGCTGGTTACGTGTAGAAAACATCAGCCCTGACTTCGGATTCTTTTTATTGGAGTATATCGTCAATACAAACTTTTATTCTAATTTATATGCTGAAGCAGTTAACATAGCAATAGCACAGAAGGCACCAATAGACTTTTTCGTGTCAGTTTTCGAGGAAATGATAAAGAAAGCACCAGGTCAAGCTGTTATAATAATCAATTCTTTCCTTACAGACTTAGTTCCTAAAGGAGCTAACGCGGACAGGGCTTTAAAGTTCTTTTTGATTGCGTTTACAAGGTCATTGAACACGATTCCGCTTTTATTAAGTAATTGCGATCGAGAAGCAAATTTATTACAAGCAGTTGTTCACAATCTCAAGCCTTTCTGTGATTCTTTCGTCGGAAATGGCAAATTCGACGTCTCAATTAATGCTAAAGTCGTGAATAAACTTGCACCACCAGAATTATTCGAATCTGGACCAATTGACATCGCAGTTTCCTTCATACAGACAGCTTATAAGGTTAAAAGTGAGAACATCAAGAAATTAATACAATTAACGTGGAATGATTTATTGATGATGATTTCAATTTCACTTCCATTCATTTCTGATGATTGCATTTACTTAAGTATTCAATCACTTACATTTTTGATCATATTGGCGAACGAATTAAACATCGATGACGCGAGAGTTGCATTATCTTGCACTTTTTGCACGTGCTTAGCTTCATCTCAGGATTCAATTAGAAATGGTTCATTCGAAACACTTACTACATTGATAGAAAATGCTCCAACTGCTTTTGTTGGAAATTGGGGAAAAATCTTCCAGGCTTTAATGAGTTTTGGATGGATCCCAGAAACAGGTGAGTTCTCAACGAAATTAAATGATGATCAAATCATTGAAGTTGTTTTATCATTATTATCAATTAACTGCGAATCAAAGAAATGGCCACTTCAGTTTATTATCAGATTGCTCTGCTCCAATAATAACAGATTCCACATCCTTTGGCAGTCACTTGAAGGATATTTATTATTGATGATGGATGATCATCAGTCATCAAATGAAGCACTTTCCGCTTATCTTTCCTTGCTCCAGGAAAACTTCACGGAAGAAACAGAATGCGATTTATTGATTACTTTCGAAAGATTATTCGCTGGAAGAAGAAAAATGGAAGTTGAAGGTAGATCAATTCTTTTAGACACAATCAAAGCAATTTTGGCACAGAAAGGAACAATAATTAAACAAGGCTGGCCACATTTAATCAACGCATTAAGTCCAAAGAACTTCCACGACGAAGAAGACATCTTAGCCATGTCTTTCAGATGTGTGCAGATCATATGCGGTGATTTGCTCTTCTTGTTAGACATTGAAACAAAAATGTTATCAACAAATCTTTTCTTTGAGTTCGCTTTGCAGACAACAGACATCAATGTTGCTCTTTCTGCATTCGAATTGATGTGGTCTGTCATCGCAATGGCGAAAACAAGCGAAATGTGGAAATTAATTTTCTCCAGGTTAGTTTCTTTGATCAAAGACAGACGAAATGATGTTGCTTTATGCGCAGCGAGAACATTCTTCTCCTTAATTATGAGCAACATCAACAATTTACCAGATGATGTTGTCGAATTCATTCCAACAGACTGTTTCATTCCAATTCTCAACGGTGTCCCTGAATCTAACCAGGAGACAGAAGCAACGGAGCAGCTTGTTCTCTACGAATTAGCACACGTAGCAAGAGCAATGTGGCAAAAGTTTTCTCACATCGAAATCTTCCCAGTAACATTCATTAGGAGTTTAATTTTGCAGCAAGAACTGTTCTTCAAGAGAGTAACTAAACGAGACATATCATCTCTCGCTCTGCAATTCTATGAAGAAATATTATTAACGAAAGAACTCTCAAGTGATGTTTATTCTTATTTAATGGATTCAGTAGAGTCAGTAGCACGATTTTCAGCTGAATCTAATGATGCGAACAGCGCGATTTGGTCATCATGGTCTAGAGTAATAAGGAACACATTCCCTGTCCTCAAAGAATCAATGAACATGGACTTATTATGTAGGTGGCTGAAAATTTTCAAACTGTTTTTGATAGACTTAGATTGCGGCAAGTTTTTGCCACCAACAGCACACAAGAGTTTCGAGTCATTGACGTTATTATATCCTATGACAGATGAGATGTCAATGGAAGTCTACAAGTTCTGCATAATGTGCGCAGCGCAAACTAAAAATCAGCCGCTTTCTGACATGGCACTGCAAACCATGTCGAATATATGCGAAGAAAAAGTTCCACAAGAAGAATTACCGCAATTATTCATTCTATCGAAAGAAATCTTCCATTTAAGTGGTGCGAGAAGACTATTATTGTATTTCGTCGACAACAACATTAAAATACCAGAAGAAAAAATCTTAAATGTTTTCGATTCTATTGTTGAATTCGGAAAAAGTGATATTGCATTAAAACCAAAGACAGGAGCTTGTATTACAAAATTCTTCTTAAAACTCGATCACGAGCGCCAGGATATATTCTTTAGCGAATACAAACCATTCATGAGGCCGATGCTCGCGATTTGGGAAATGTATTTAGACAATCAGTCAGAAACTTACGACAAAGATGCTGCTACGAGATATACGAAGTTAGTTATTGAATCTGTTGCTGAAATATTAAGAAATACGAAATCATTTGATGAAATGATAGAAATTTTATTATTTATTGAAAAATCTAATACAGATCCAGAGGTTTTCGTCGAAGGATCAGTATCTACACATGAACACTTGATAGAAATGCTTCCTGCAATTTCGTGTTTATTAGATCGCGAAAAATCAGAAATAATATTAGCTATCCAGAAAATTTTGTGTCGAATATCGTTAAGAAAATAAAAATATCATGTTTCTATTACAAAAAAATCAAGTTTAAAATTACATAATTACAAAATAGGAATTATTTGGGAGTTCTCATTGGACTCTTCAATGTCTTACTCAGAGACTTATTACGTGGCGATTTTGCGGTCGATGCTAATGATGTTTGATTTAAATCAACATTTTCTGCCATTATCTGAACAGTTTTAATCTGATTTTCTTCTGTAAGCGGTCCTAGGCCTAGTTTTAGCGAGACAGAATTCAATTCTCCGTTCTTTCTGTTGACTTCTGCTTGAAGATTCGAGCGAATTGTTTTAATAGCGTTTTGAAGCTTCTCATTGCAATGAGCTAACTGTGCTTCTTGTCTTGTTGTCATTACTATCTTATCCTGCTGGAATTTATTAATTAGATCATCGATTCTCTGTTGGACAACACGGCTTCTAATCTGTTCATATTCATACATTGATGCTTCTGCAACGTCGAAGTTGCCTAAATTAGCCTGCTTTTGAGCATATAACTTAACATTTTCTGCTTCTGGTACTGGCCTTGTATTTGCTTTCTCTAACTCTATGGCAAGCTTATCATCAAGATCCTGGTTCTCTCTCTGATGTTTAGCTCTTAATGTAAGCAAGCGTTTCTGAAATGCGTTGATCGTTTCAGTTTCGGTTTGATTTGCTCTCATTTGCGTTTGGATAATTTCTTTTCCTATTGATTCACGGGTGATGTTAAATTTCAATTTCGATGTCAGCATCTTTTTCTCGTATTCCGAATCAGATTTCTGTTTTGAGAGGGATTTGATGTGTGCATCAAGTGCTTTTGCGCGCGCAAAGTCACATTCTTTAATCGCTTTCTTCAATTCTGCCTTGAGAACAGACAAATCAGATGAAATCTGGCTGCTCTTCATTTGTTGTTATGTACGTTTAAAAATCGATTTCTCCAAACGTACAAAGAATTGACGCAATTCGACACTGTTACATGCATTTATTCGACCAACGGCAATATTTTATCGTATTAAACGAGAAATTCTTTACAAATTTCAAAATTGAAAAAAATATAAGATGACAGGTGATTGATTTAAGATGACCATTCTACTATTTACACTCGACATCATAATTCATTTCCATTAATTTTGATTTTTTATGATATATTTTTTCATCAAATTATATTTCAAAATTGAACAAAATCATTTATATCAAATTGCAAACTTCTTTATGGTTAATTTATAATTTCTCTCATTTTATTTGTATTTTTGATTTTTGATGATTTATAGTTTTAAATAATTTTTATTTCAAAATTGAACAAAATCATTATTCCCAAATGTCAATATTCTTCATAGTTAATTTATAAATTTCTCAATTTTGCTTATTATTCGATTTTATTTATAGTTAAAAAATTATTTTGATTTATGTTCATTTGTTTATAATATAATATTAATATCTTGAAAAATAAGATAGTGATAAAAGAAAAATGATCTAAGATGAAAGTTTTTAAAATTGGAAATAAAAAATATTTTTTTTTCATATTTTTTTGAAATAAGGTGAGTTAGATCAAATAATAAACAGATAATAGTTAAACACAAGAAAAAGACATATTTATTTTCTCACTCAAGAATAGTTTCAAGAGCGATCTCTGCTGATAGCGAAACAATATCCGGGTAGCATAACTCTGTTGCCCTATCCCTGACAGAAGCAGCGTTTTCTGATGTTAAATTTTGGCGAAGCGATGAAATCGCTAAATAATCTATTTCCGCTGGATCTCTAAACTCGTATGTTGATCCAGATCCAATTAATTCAACCAAACCGACAGCTGATGTGAAATTGAAATCTCCAGTATAAATATATTCTGCCCACATTATTAAAGCGTCACCATTCATCTTGTCCATTTTCATACTCCTGATTTCCGGGTCTTCTCTGAACAAATTTCTGAAATATTGGCTTCGCGTTGCTAACATGTATTTGTGAATTGGCAAAGTCATTTCGCCATTCTCGGCAATTAATTCGAAATCGCATGTATTTGTGTCGTGGAGTAATGTCAGCATATCTTTTTCGTATGTTGAGTCGAAGGGAAGCATTTCGATTATTTTGCAAGTCTTAAACGCTGGTAAATTTGTTCTTGAAACTGGTGTATTTCCGTATAAATGCTCGAGAATTGTCTGTACTGTGTTCGTAGGTAAAACGGAGAGTTTTTTCAACGCCATTGATTGACTTTTAGCGAATAAAGCCCATCTACACTTCATCAATGGTATGAAAACTTTAGCAACGACACCTTCGCGTGATTTTATCTCAATGAGTTGATTCTGCCAAGGTGGAGTTGTCATCAATGAAAAATAATGAAAAAAATTTATTTCAGAAAGTTGCCTTTGCGTGAATAGATCCATAACATTATTATAATACATTTGGAATCAACAAATTTTTAATATCCCTAGATTTAATCATGAAAAAATTTCATTTCTAAATAATATTCAAAAATTTTGATTGTATTAGAATATATATAAGTAATAGATATGAAATATAAATGAAAAATAAATTTTGACAATTTTTAGATTATTTGGCAAAAACCTTACAATAATTTCATCTTAATATGTAAAAAGATAAATTAAATAAAAATCTTTAAGAGTTTGAGTTTAGTTATACATATATGTGATGATTAATTCAATAACTCCAAATAAATATTAATAACCAAAAGAATATAGTTTCATGCAATTGTAACCTGAATTACCCAGATATGCATAGATATGGACATACTTTATCAGTTATATCATTAACTTTTTGAAATAAATTAAAAAATAATAATTTTTGAAATATATAATAAGTATTTAAGATACAACAACATAAAAGACAATTTATGAGAAAACACCAAGAGCTGTTTTGAGGGAATCGAAAATAGAATTAAATTCAGCTTCGTCACCTCTGCGGAGTCTTCCAAGGATGGTGATATCATCTGATGTTCTGTATGAAGCCTCGAGAATTATATAGAAATTCGACTCTTCATTTCTTGCAATTATGTATTGAGGGTCAGGATGGAACAACTGCATTCCGTTTGTACTTAAAAACGTCTGAATATTGAACATAATCTGCCAAATGTTCATTCCGTATGTATCGAAAACGTCTTCTGCAATTGAATCTAAATCTTCGACGATATTCCAATCTTGATGGTTAGCAATAGACATAGCTCCCATAGACAAGCTTTCTGATGGAGAAACTAAGTGTCTCTGGAACGCATCATGATGATCGTTCTTGAAACTCGGCATTTTGACTGCGCGCATGATTGCTTCCTGCCCAAGTTCCTCTGTTTCGTCGATAATCGCCTGATTCCAAGGCAAAGAGTCAAGATCCAATCTTTCCTGTAACATTGAAAGAAAAACTTTGGCCATTGTATTTTCTGTAGATTTAAGCTGCTCTTCGAGTTCATCGTTCTTGAAGCCGATCTGGCGAAGATTTTCAAGTAAATCTGGCTTAATTGTAGAAATATCTATCGGCTCAAGCATCGAAAACTGAACTGGGCTCGGAAATACGTATTTCTCGTTGATACCGATCCTGAATGCTGGATGCTGCTTGATTTCGGCGATCGAAATTCTCTGCTGTGGATCTACAGTAAGAATCTTATGTAATAAGTCGCGAATTTCTGGCCTGAAGTTTGGCATCTGGAAGTTTCCGCGCTTAACCTTGTGTAGAAGTGTTCGAATCGAAGGATCATCGAAAGGAAGATAACCTGCTAAAAGTGCAAATAATATGACACCGCAGCTCCAAATATCTGCCTTCCTGCCATCGTATGGATGACCGTTGATGACTTCTGGAGCCGCATAATGCGGAGATCCACAAGAAGTCTCAGCGATATTTGATCTAACCCATCTGGCGAATCCGAAATCAGCTATTTTAACCCTAGTCGCTTCGTCGAGCAATATATTTTCAGGTTTCAAGTCGCGATGACAAATTCCGTAAGAGTGTAAGTATTCAATCGCCAAAATAATTTGTCTGAAGAAATCCAAGGCTTGGTCTTCCGGCAATACTCGTCTTGAGATTAAATAGTCGAACAATTCGCCCTGTTTAGCGTATTCTAGCACAATATAAAGATGTCGTGGAGATTCGAGTACATCTAGAAGTTTCATAATATTCGGGTGGTTCGTTAATCGCATGAGCGCGCATTCTCGATGCACTTTTTCTTGCAGGTCTGCCCGCTTTTCGAAGCTACTCTTTGGAATGATTTTAATTGCCACGTTTTCGTTCGTTTCTTTGTTCATCGCAAGCTTGACTTTGCCCGTGGTGCCTTCACCGAGAGTGCGCATGAAGATGTAATTGCCAACGCAGTGCTCGCTTCCGCCAGAAGGTTTCTGCATCGAAATTTTGTCACGTTTTTTGGGTTGTCACTTTTATTGTCACGTTTTATCGATCGAATGTCACTTTTTATTTCAAAAATTTATTTAAAATTCTTTTATATACATAAACAGTTCTTTATAATAAGCTTATTTTCGAATTGAGGTGAAAAATTCTCCAAATTTTCCTTCAATTTATTTTTGATTTTAGATTTAGATCAAGTATATATACTCGAATTTAAATTTTTACTTTTTTATTTCATTCAATTTTAAAAATTATTGGATATTTGGTCGAGCTTTAGTTCGACCAAATATGAGATAATTTTTAAATTTGTTTCGATTTTAAATTTTGATGAACGTTAATAAAGAAAAAGATTTATTTTGTTTTATTTTAAATTCTGCATATATTAATGAATATAGATTTTATTTTTTTCGAATTTCCTTCAATTTTTTCCCTTTTTTTAATTTAAATCTAGTATATATTTATGAAATTAATTTTTGAAATTTTTCCGATTTTTTTACATGAAATTTTGGTTTAATAATTTTTGTCATTTTTGTTTCGTGGTCTTATAAACTGAGTTCTATTCATTAATACAATAAAAACTTGCTAATTTAATTGAAATTTAAAACAGTATATATAAAATCAGTACTGAGTATAAAATTGCTTACGGGAATATATAGCTTGAAACTGGAAATCTCTTGATAAATGTGTATAGATGAATAATCTATAATTAAATATTTTGCAAAAAGAAAATTTAAATTAATTAGAATTTCATTGATTCAAACTATCAGTATTACATTATTTTAAATACATTATTCTCATATGTTACCTTATTATGATACAGTTCACAATGATAACTTGAAACATTGCGATTATTCTCTAGGAAATTTTATCGATTTGAAATAACTCAATCCTAAATAAAGTTTTGCCTATTAAATCATAGTAATGTGTTCGAAAAATACTTTAATCGTGAAATTTAGCTTATGTCCTAACAGTATAGATATCTCACCATTATAGTAAAGGTGCCAAATTATGAATATTTGAAAATTGATTCACAAAACTTTGTAATTTTAAAGCTTAATTAACTAAACAAAATGTAGATGACGTATAACTGGTTAATTATATGATTAAACAGTTTTGTATTGTTAGGAAACACATAATTTAAGTCATTAATAACTTATGCTTCTCATCCCGAATAGCAATCATACTTCACCGACTAATATATCTTTCCTGTAGAATCGATAAATATATGGAACATAACCTGTTACTTCTGGATTTATTGGATGTTCTGCAAAGCATAAATAGAGACTGAGATGCTTTAAAGGAAGTACTGATGAAGCATCATTCAAAATTACCGTATGCTCATCATATTTTGTGTTTGCAACACCATTAAACCAAATGAAACTTTTTGAAACATTGATTTCATAAGCATAGAATAAATAACCTGTTTTGCATGTATTATATACGAAGTTGCAAGAAATAAAGTATTGCTGGTACTGCTTCGTGGATTTTTTGAAGTCAATAGATTTTTGCTGTTTAATTAATGAAACTTCTGAGGCAGTGTTATTTTCTATTGTGGTGAAGTTTATGTATGTAATGATGTTAGTTATATCAAATACAGTATGTTTTTTGCACTCATTTTGTGAAATATTTACATTTTTCGCATAAATTTTTGGATATTTATCAACATTAATTAACGATTGACCTGCTTCGTCTGTGCAATGCACAACAGATGACTCTTGTAATGATAACCAATAGTTGCCGTCATTTGTGTTAGATACAGATAAAATAATACCTATATTATTATTTAATTCTGTGATGCCATTCGTTTTGGCTATACAACATCTTGCTATTGTTAAATTTTTCGGAAAATGTGTGAATATTGTTCGTCGTCCATTACAATTGGAAAATTCTGTTAAAGAAATCAATATATTTTCAGAATTTATGATAACTATAGCTCCTTGTCTCATTCCAATGAATGTAGATTGATATATATGATGATTACCGTTAGTTAATTGTAATATCCTTTCATATTTTGATGTATGAATAGTGTGATTCTCATCATTATAGTATTTTTTCCATAGTGATCTTTCCGAATCTTCTGTTTCGGACTCAGATTGTAAGGAAAATAGAATAAACAAAGCAATAAACATTTACAAAATGTCAGTTTTTAATATTATGTAATAAAATAAACTGTTTTATATTATTGCTTGTTTTCTTGTTATTTTTACTTTTGAGTGATTAATTGAAAAATTTAATTAACCTAACGTTTACGGGCGTGACAGAGCTCAAAACTATAATAAATATGATATATAATCATTTAAATATATTTTATTAATCTTTAAATTTCAATTGAAAATAATCGTTTTATTTATTAATTTGCTGACAAAAGAAAAAATGCAATCAAAAGCAATTTAACGATGAAATATGTAATGCAATAACATAATGATGTGGAATCTTTAATTAAAGAGAGAAATTATTTTTTGGCAGATTTAATTTTTTTAATTCCAAACAAAGACCATATATCTTTGGTCAACGCTTTCTATCCATCTTCCTTGCCGCTACGTGTATGGACAACATGTGTAGAGCAGCAGCTTTTGATCTACTTATGATAAACAGATTGTTTTCAGCTTACAATACCATTTAATGATCCCACAAGTCAATAATTATTGATATTTGTGATCACGAAGCGATTGATTGTTATATTAAGCTTGTAAATTATTACAAAAACGAAATCATCCCAAAAGTTATCGAATGCATTTGATGGCTTGTTGATACAGTTATTTTATAAGACAAAATAAATGTATTTGCTTCAAATGAAATTATTTTGCTCACGATTTACAAGCACGAAAGAATCAATCCAGGGAAATGCTTAATCTTATGAGATAAAAATACTATATAAGAATCACACATTCTAATGTCCAATAATTATTGATAATTATTAAATCGATATTTCCAAAATTTTTTTAAATTATCAATACTACTGTCTTGAAGACTGAATTGAGAAATCTCTTTTGCTTTCTTTTCATATGGTTCTACATTTAAGAGAATTTTGAGCAAATTAAATAATATTTTAGGTAGATTCTGAATTAAACATTGAAATGATAAATTTGCTAAATAGACTAATGGATTTATTAGTAAATCTGTAATAATTATGGATTTCTTTCGTCATTTCTTGCGTTTTTAACAATTTGATATGGAAGTTATCATAATTTTTATGGCTTGCTCATTGTTATGAGATTTTAAAAATACAGATCTACTGTATTGAAGTTCGCAGTTATTTTCAATGAATGAACAATAATTCGAATCATTTGTCGATATTGATTTCAAGAATAAAATTTAATACAATGATGAGGAGCTAAATTTAATATAGAATCTGATACTATACACGAAACTAAGAAGTTTGCTGCCCTTGAATTATTACTGAATAATTACTTGATGTGTTTAGTGTAATATTATTCAGCAACCTTGCTGTAAAAATGGGTTTCTGATGTGAAAGATATTATTTTAATTATACTACTCATCTCATCCTCAATCATAACATGAAAACAAACTTTTTTACGATATAAATTTGAACAATCATTATCTAACAAGTGATAAACTAATCCAATGATTTAATGCTCGAATAATGAATTTCATCAAGCATCTTTGTTTATAGAAAATAAAGTTTTAAAAATTATAGTAACTTTGCATTCAACTTATTAGTTGATTCTTTCTGTAAACGCGAAATACATATGGATAAGATTGAGTTATTTCTGTTTTTGGTTTTGCTTCTTCTTGTTCGTTATCATCAATCAATTCGATGTAACAAGCAGCAGTATTAAATGCTGAAATATTGTATGATTTAACAGCATTGTTGGTGCTAGTAATAATTGAATTTTTAGATTTAAACGCTAATCCAGGATTGTCCACGAATATATAATGTGTGTCAATTTGTTTAACATTGAATAAATATCCATTTTTGCATTTGTTGCCTATAAAATTACACATCTTGAATCTAGGATTGGCAGTGTCAAAATTGGTGATTGATTGCTTAATAATTTGTGATGTCACAGCTGTGTTTCTAACGATGTTTGTGTATTCAATCACTGAATATGTTCCAATTATATTAAAGGCTGGTGTCTCCTTGCATTTGTTTCTTGAAATATTTACCAATGCACATTCAAATTTCCAAAAATTCTTGATAATGATTAAGTCGCTATTTTCGAAATTTTTAATATAGCCACAATGAACAATACAATTGTCTTGAAGACTTAACCGGGAAACCTCTTTTGCTGGCTTTCCATATGGTTCTGCAGATAAGACAATTCCAGGAGAGTTTTTGGTACTTGTTGATTCAACAAAACAACATCTGTAGACTGTGATATTTGAGTTTGATTTAATTATCGTTGTTGATCCATTTGAACAATTTTTGAAAACTGAACATGATACCAAAATATAAGGGCAATTTATAATAGTTATGGCTGAAAATTTCAGTTCGGTGAACATAGCATTGAAAACATGATAATTTTGATTTTGAATTTTGATTGAATTTTTTGGACTCGATAAATCATGAAATACGGATCTATAAAAATTGTTCCATATATCTGGTTCCTCACTCCTAAGAATTTGTGTTATCTGCAATAAAAGAATAATAAACATCAGAAGAAACAATTCAAAGTGTCAGTTTTATAAATTCGATAATCAACTTGAAATTGGTGTATAGGACGGTGTTGCATATAATATAGGATAATGTGAATGGATTCAAAATTGAGAGTTATTTGATGTTGATCTCAAAATTGAAATATAGTTTTGATAGGTGTCAAAAAAATTAAATAAAAGATTATATCATACTTCTACTTAAAGAATTGGTATCTATTTTTGATAGATTTTCAATCGAAGAAATACAGGTTTATCTAAAATTAACGGAAATTGTTGATTATAGATCTAATTCTCAATAATGAAGTTATTTATAGTTACCATTTTGGAAAAGATAACCATAGCATTATAATGGGTCTGGCATTTTTAATCAGGGGCAACATATCATATTTTTAAAAATTCAATCAGTATCATAAAGGTTATCCTCATTGAAATAATATTGTAATGAAAATTTGACTAAAACATTTAAGTTAAAAATTTGGAAAATATATCGTTAAAATGATATTTTATTCCATTATATGTTGGTTTCTTCTCGAAAATTTGTAAATATTCTGAATGTTATTCGTCATTTCTTCTGTTTTTTCGATCTTTTTGTAACAATTTGATAAGGAAGGTAGCCCAATTGTTAATGTTTGCTCATATTTTTGAGAATATATAATTATAGATCTACTGGAGTGATTTTTACAGTTATTTTCAACAAATCCGCAATTTTTCACCCAAAATTGATCATCTGTATCAAATAAGTAACCATTTTCACATGTGTTATAGACAAAATTACAAAAATTGAAAGCATTGTATGGTTTAATTTCGTTATATTTATATGAAAATACGTGATTAATAATTTGATTAAACAAAGCTGTGTTATTTTCAATCTGTGTGTATTCGATTTGAGTGTTTCTATTGTTTAAATCGAATGCTGGTGATTCCAAACACTTGTTTTTAGTAATATTGACATATTGCGTAGCAATTTTAGGAAATTCAAAGGTACCTCGGAGGTTTGAAAATCTGAATTTTGGATCCATTCTTCGTATATATGGACCACAGACCATAGGGATACTC
>MRSU01000318.1:0-17459 GCA_008369845.1 Trichomonas gallinae
AACAGACGTACGGCGAGGAAAGTTGCCGTTAGAGATCATATTCCCCTATGCCATATGTATCCAACAGGCATGGTTTCGAGTCGATCTAGAAAGGCGGAGGGAGTTCCCCAACCCCCCCTTTTTTTTTTTTTAATTATATTTTCATATGTAATTCCATCCTGTATGATTTTGCACTAGAATCACTAGAAGACATTTCATTATTTGCAAAATTTGATATCATTTTGAGACATACAAAATCTGACTTTGCCGTACAATCTTCATACAAAAAGTCGGACTCAAAATCCTTTCAAAATAAATTCATAGTCGTGAATTTCAAAATAAGTATAAAATACACATGTTTACTCTATATTCTCTCAAATATCATTATCACCAAAACTTTGGTAACTCTTCGTTTGAAATCTTCTTATCTGGAATGATGAATACCATATTATCCGTTTTCTTTTCCTCTTCTTGAGGCATCACTTTCAATATCTTCCTTTCGTATCTCATCATGTTTAAATCTTTGAGTCTTAAATACTCATTTCTAAAGCTATTATCACTGATTTTCCGCAAAGAAAACCTCATATCAGAATATATCATTTGCTCTCTTTGTGATTGTATTATTCCATTGATTCTGTCTGTGCAATTTATGTCTTTTATATCACTTGTGACATAGATGATATCATCATTTTTAATGTCATAGAATTCAAATCTCATTGTCTTCTGTAGCAATTTGCCGTTCATGATGTAAAAGTTGCTTCTTTGGTAAACTTTGTCTAATATTCCTATTCTAGAATTCTTTGTTACTACAACTACCTTTGTTCCTCTGTTCTGGTCGCATAGATAAATCTGAGTCTTGGAAGATGTTTCTATTTGTGACATTACATCTTCCGACAGAAGCATAAGACTAAATGAGATGAAAAATTGATTCGTCGATTATTTTTAATTGAATTTATACGGGCGTGATGACGCATTTTATATATTTTAAAACAATCACTATCTTGTTTATGACTATATTTATTGATTGAAAATCGATTCAAAATAATCGTGTTCTCTGAAATTTTCATAATTCGTCACTTTTTGCAAAAATGTTATCATTGGATTTTTTAAAAAAGTCGTCAATATAAACTGAACATAAAATATAGTAATAATACACATAACTTTAACATTAACACTAAAATTACAATAATAGAAATAATATTTCTTATTAATCAGAATCAGATACAGACATGAAACGATCTTTTCGCGGTTTCCTTGATTCTAATTCCCCTTTTGGAGATTTGATCTTCTTTTTGTCCTTGCCTTTTGCTTTTTCATCATCTCTTGCAGAAGATTTACATTTATCTTTAGATTTTGGCTTTTCATCTTCAGAATAACGTGCAGAAGACTTTCTTTTATCCTTTGCCTTTGGTTTTTCATTATCTTCCACATTATTATAATCTCTTGCTGTTGACTTCCTCTTTTCTTTACGCTTGTCATTGTCATCATATTCGAGCTTACTCTTTGAATGTTTGACGTCATCTCGGTCGATTGTCTTTGCTTTATTTTTATCATTTCCAGCATATGATTTTCTCCTTTTGTCTTCAGGATCTGGGGTTTTTCCACGCTTATTGGCCTTTGTGTCTTCTTCCTGAGCTGAAGTTTTCCTTCGATATCTTGCTTCATTTGATTTATCTGGCTTAGCACTTGAATTTCTTTCCTTCTTATCATCATTTTTGTCCTTCTTTGCATTGGAATCTTTTTCTTTTGATTTCTTATCTTTATTATTATCATCTTTTATATCTTCTGACCTTGATTTGTGTTTATCTTGAGATTTGGACCTATACTTATCATCCTTGTGCTTATCTTTGCGTTTTTCATGATCATCATTTTTATATTTATGTTTATCTTGAGATTTCGGTCTATTTTTATCATCTTTGTCTTTTTGTTTGGCATATGATGCTTTCTCTTGTTTAGAAGTTGATTCTCTTCGAGATTTTGCATCTGATGATTTCGCATCGGATTTTCTGGTTGAATTATGAGCAGAATCGGATTGCTTTGTCTTTGATACTGAAATTTCCGTTGAATCTCTGTTTTCTGAAAATTTTAATAATTTTGCAGATTGTTGTGGTTTTATCATCTGCCTCTGCGGCTGAGCCTTTCCATATTTGACGATAGATGAATCACCTTCTTTCATTTTCGCATGTTTTTGTTTTGCTATTTCGATATCTTGGTCTGTCGCGTCTCCGTATTGTAAAATGTCCCTCATTTCTTGTTCTGGCCATTCTATGATAAATTTCCTATGATTTGATCTTATGGTATCGAAAAATTCTGTATAAGCGTCTAAATCAACTATATCGTTGCCATCAATTGCAGCGTATTGTAAGCTTTTGTTTGTTTGTAGACATTCGGCGAGTAAATGAAGTAAAACTGGTCCAACGTGATGTTTTCTCAATCCGATTCTTCTCACGGTCATGTTTTCGGCTATAGCAGATAAAATTGTCGCTAATCCTATCTTTCCCAGATGTTTTCTTGGTGTTCCTCTTATAGATAAAACTTGCAATGATTTTGTTTTCTTTATCATGTCTTTTAGATACAATCTGATTTCTTTATCTTCAGGTCCTTCAGCCAGGCAACCGTTTATTACCAAAATTTGTAGGTTGTTGCACTTCAAAAGATATTTCAATAAATTTACTTCCATTGGATTCTCGCTCCAAACAAATTCTTTCAAGTTTGGTGACTTTTTGCGGCCAATTGTTGCGAAAAATCTTTCCCATTGAGATTTCGAAAGTCTCGCCTTAGAGAAATCGTATGAATTGCATTTTGAGTCTATTAAGCAGTTGAAAAGATTAATAAAACTCGACTCTTCCCAAGCAATGTTTGAAATTGAAATTGATATTAATGAATCTGGGAGAATTATGTCATCTGGAATGATACTGACGTTTATGTTGCTGTCTAATGTGACAACAGATAATTTTGCATTGGAAACTTTAGATAATGAAATAAAGAATTCTGATAATTCAACGTGGCAGTCTGTAAGGCTTAATTGTTCGACATTTGCAAGGTGAGGAATGAGATTTTCGATATCTACACCGTATGAGCCATCAATTGTTAAATTCGTGATGTTTTGGAATCCGGATTCTCTAAATACCGAGAAAAATGGAATTACGACGTTTTCTGAGAAGCAGTTTGTGAGATTAAGTGTTGGAACTGGATGATGACCGATTAAACGTGCGAAATCTTCTTTCTGCGAGACTTGAAATTCGCAATCTTTAAAATTTAGTTCTGTAACTGCAAGTTTTTGATTTTCACAGTAGTTGTTGACAAATTTCTTAAAAGAAACAGGCATTTTGCCTTCAAACGTGAGAGATGTAACGAATTCATTACTTTTCATCATATCTCCAATAATTTCGCATCCATCTGACATAACATCTTTTCCATCTGTATATACATGGAATTGTTTCGAGCATGGTATGATTATGTTGTTGATAGAAGGCTTAAATTTCAAACTGCTTAAAAATTGAGGCAAAAAATCAATGATATGAATGATTTGATCCAATCGAAACGTATCCTGCTTGGTTATAAAGAAGTCAAAAACGGCCTTTTTCGCTTCGTAAGACAAAGTATATCCGATTTTCCATAATTGTAGTTGCATTCTCAAAATGAGTTGATTTTTGTTTACATCTCTCCTTGGTACTGAAGGATCGAAGGTTATTTCGGGCCTTTCTTCTTCAAGAAAACCACCGAGGAAAATTGAATCTAATTTTTGTATGATTAAAGACAATAAATCACCTTTTAAACGCAACATGTACTTATTTGGATCATCTTCTTCCGTTGGCTCACCGTATTTTATTGTTAATATCGGATCTTTGCTAACATCGATTGATTTGATATCAAAATACGAAATATGTAATTTCTCTTGTACTATATTTTTAAATCTTTCCTTTTCGTAAAGATATATTTCGTAATTTGTTAATATAATGAAACGAGATTGGCCAATATTGTGCCTGTTGACTTTGTCTATCCACCCCATCAATACCGTTTTATTTTCCTGGTTTTTAACAAGGTCAACGATATCTTCTGGAAGAAAAACAAAGTACTGCTCATTATCTTGCATTAATTTTTTGTTTTCACTGGACAAATAAAACCTCACATAACAACTATTTGCGTCATGTATATATTAATATCAAAAAATTAAGCAAAATGGTGGAAAATGAAATTCGAAATGCATTATTAATAATATACATATATTTTTCACATCAGTTTTACATATTTTTGAGCTTTTTATATTGTGTTTTAATTACCACAGTTTCACTATTGCAATATTTTATTCATCAAAAATATATTTTGATCATCATGAATTTACTATTATATATTTTATTGTAAAAACTATTTCCTTTTATATTGTATTTTGAAAATAGGATTTTGTTTCTATTTTTGATTTCGAAAAAAAAATTTGCTTTTAAAGCAAATTAGTGTTAAGCAAATAAATATTTATTCGATACTAAATATCTTTATTATATTGATATTTAATGATTTCGAAATTTAGAAATTGAAAAAAATGAAAAAATGGAGGAAAAGCATATTGATGTCAAACAAATAAATATTTAGGTGATTCTAAATATATTTATTCGATTTATTTTTTATGTATTCGAAAAAATAAAATTGGAGATAATGTAAAAATGCTCAAAAAGCGTTCGTTTTGAGAAAAATCGCATGTATAAATTATACATATTGCAAAAAAAGCAATAAAATCGAAACGAAATGCAATGAATAAAAATTGGGACGATAACTTTTGTAGACTGAAAATTGACAGCAGAAGAATAATTAATGAAATCGGCGATAAACGTGGTTGTTTTGGGAACAGGCGCTGTTGGCAAATCCTGTCTCAGCATTCGCTACATACAAAATTCGTTCGAAAAGGACTACGAACCAACAATCCAAAACACTTACAGTAAAGTTATTACTTTAGATCGAAAGACTTACCAGCTCGATATTCTCGATACGGCAGGAATGGAATCTGGCGATGTTTTCAAACCAAAGATGTTTAGAGAGGCAAATACCTTCATTTTAGTTTATGATATTACCGAAAGGTCTTCTTTTGATGCCCTCGAAACTATTCACGAGGATATCCTTAGAATTAGGGGCTCGGACCCAGCTCCAACTGCCGTTTTTGCAAACAAAGTTGACTTAGCTGAGGATCGTATAATTTCAACAGAAGAAGGACAGAAATTTGCTAAGTCCATTAATGCGGTATACTTCGAAACTTCTGCAAAAACAGCTGTTGGTGTTAATGAAGGATTCGAAGGGGCAGTCCGTGAATATCTTAAGACCCAAACACAAAAGAAGAAATCACTTTGTCTTTTAATTTAACCTGATTTTTTACTTAATGGACTGTAAATCACTTGATCATAAAACTTTTTGTCTACGGAAAAAAAATTTTTTATTCAAATTTAGTTTGATTGATTGCGAAACCAAATTTTTTGTTAATTTATGACCTCAGAAGCATAATAAACGTCTGAAATTTTATTGTTTTCGTCAGAAAAATATCAACGAAATCAATAAATACGGGTTTAGTTTTTTCGATAACATTTTTCTGACTCTGTATGCGATTATTAAAAGTTCCTTAACTTATTTTATGATCAAAACCAAAAAAAAAATCAAAAATGAAAATAAACCTTGAAAACAAAAAATTACATGATAGATTAGTAGCCATGTGCAATATACTACATTGTTGTAATAATAAAAAGACATTTTATATTTATTTTCTATATTATTAACAGCAGCCGGACTTTGTACTACGAAGGCGAGGCCTTTGATCAGCAACTGCAGTATTTTCAGACATCAGTAACTCTACTAAAGTATCAAACAGCTTTTGTATTCCAGTACCAGTCTTTGCTGATGTTAAAAAGAACGGATAATGCATCTCATCGGCCCACTCTTTCATTTTAGCGTTATCGACGACCTTTTTCGGAACATCTTCTTTATTAGCTGCAACGCAAATGAAAACTTTTTCTTTTACTGCGGATTTGAATATGTTAAGCCACGATTCTAAAGCATCTGCTGATTCTTGACTCGATTGATCGTAAACTAAAACTGCTGCATTCGAATCTCTATAATAAATTGAACCTAAAGATTTGTATTTTTCCATTCCAGCTGTATCCCATATTTGCAATTCGACTGTTTTACCTTTATACTCTGTTTTATAAGGAATATAACCAGCACCGATAGTTGGTTGGTAATCATCCTCGAAAACTTGAAACTGAAGCCTGTTCGCTATGGATGTCTTACCAACAGCAACAGCGCCGATCATAACAACCTTAAACTCATGTATTACTGGATTTGTCATTATCCTAGTAAAAATTGACACTTTTCTTTAACATCAAGTTCTGAAATTTTTATTGGATTGATCCGATTTTACTATTTTCCTTAAAATTATTTATTTTATCATTTATTTAGCTGATCAATAAGGTTTTTAACCAATTTAGTAATTATGGCCTCGTTTTATTTGTTATCTTTTCAATTTTTGATAGAAAGAGGCCTTACTTATATTAATGGTAACCACAGTGACCTAAATGATCTAGTAATTCGGATATTTTCCTTAGCATTTTAACAATGCATAGGACATATTTTCTCGTGGAAATAACGTAAGAATTGAATATCATTTTTCGAAAATCTATCAATTGTCATAAAATTTGTTTTTTAGATTACATAAATTCTAGATTTCATATATTAGTATTGAATAACAGCTTCATTGCGTCACGAATATCGATCATTAACAATTTCGAATCAAAATTTGGATAAAACTGGAATATTAAGCTCTGTTATAACCATAAAATATATTCATTATCATTATTATATTAGATTCATATATCCAATATATATATTATATCTCAATATTCCTTCAATAATAATATCAATGATAAAAATTAGTCATATTTCATATAATACTAATATTCGTGGAATAAATTTGATCGATGAGTCAGCAAGTTATAGTAATGAATTATTTATTGCTCATGCTAATAGAAATTTACATAGCAGAAATATATTTTACGTGGCAAAATTAATTAATGGCGAGGAAACTTTCGTTTGAGGATGCATATTCGCAAACATTTGGTTCCTTCGACCAAGGTGTAGATAGTGGGACATTTCTTGTGAAAATTGAAAATAGAGAAAGTGTAAATGGCGAAGTTCAAGTCATAGAAAACGAATTTAACATAGAACTATTCGGTCCATTCATGATATTCGATCCTGTGATTGATAATAGTAATGTTTCAGTACCAAGTTTTAGTATATTCACATTATATTTTATGGTTAGATTAAATAGTTATTCTTGCAGCTTAGAATTCCTACCAGTATTCACAAGAGTCGCTTTTAATATTACAATTACTTTCAAATCCCTTTCAGAAGCTCAATATTGGATTAAAAAATTTAGATCCCTCCGAATTATGGCAAATAAAACAGATCAAATATTCCCACCAATTTCATGTCCGATAGTTTTATATGATCCGGCTACAAATCCTCAAAAAACAGATTTAGAATTATCATTTATCAATAACAAAATCTCGATTATTACATCCTCGAACAAACTATTGTTCTCATTTAATGTATCAACAGAAACTAGTTTCATTTTTATTTCGCCATTCAAGAATTACAAAGGAGACCATCGCGAATTTTCATTTACATTCATTCAGCCGAATTGGATTGATAAAGCAATCATATGCAACTCGAAATGGTCTCTCGCTCTTATAACTCTTACTATATACTTAATGACTTCTAGGACCTATGTACAGAATCTCAAGAAAATTAAAAATGAAATTATTTATGCTGCAAAAATCCCAAGCAGAGAACAAGATAACGAAAAGATTGATGAGATTAACCTGACTATTGAAGATCCAATACAAAAAGTATGTGAACCCTTTGATGTTTCGCCAAAACTTCAATTTAAATCAGTTATTGTACCAGAAAAAGCGAGTTCAAGACTGGAATTGCTATCCTTCGAATTCAAACTTAACAGAAAAATCTATTTCACAAAGCTAAATCATCAAATTCCTAAAAAAATCGCTCGAAATAAAAAATTTTATCAAAAAACACTTAAATTCGAGGATGAAGTAGCTAAATTGACTAATAATTATCCAATAGAAATCAATATTCAAACTGATACTGAAAAGAATGTTGAAAATACTCAAGATTCACAAAAAATTGATTATTTGTATGATTTCTTGAATCCTACTGTTGCAAGTCAAGAGATTCTTGATATATGCAAAGAATTCCAATTTGAAACAGAGCATTTGAGGAAAAGAGTCAATGGCTATCAGTTTTCGAAAGATTTAGGAAAACTCGTTATTGAATTAAGCAACTGTTGTTCGGTAGAAAACAGGAGCTTCTGTGAAATATGCTCTGGAATTGCACGAGTTTTATTAAAAGGAACAGATCATTCGAAATTTATTGATGAAATTCGCTCAATTGTTCCAAATTCTATCTCCAAATATATTCCAAACTATGATGTTGATATTAACAGCAAATTAACGTTCTTCGTTGCTAGATTAATGATAACAAAGAATTTTTCGAAATTTATTCATATCATCATGAAAGAATATAACTGGAGATGTAGAATATATAGACCTACAGCGCCAATGTACTCATCAATTTTCATTGAACTTCTAATTGCAGCTGTTTTACCGATTTTTTCGATGAAATTTACAGGAACACTCAAATATGATGTGTTAGTTAACAACAAGTGGAGCAAGGATTTCTATCCACCTTCTCAAAAGCTTGCAAAACACATTAATGAAATCAAGAAAATTTTAAACCAAGAAACACCAGAAAACATTCAGAATATCATTCACGAATTCGTAAATATAATTATAAACGACTTTATGTCGGCTTATATAGCTCCCAAACCATGTCCTCTGCAATTCATGAGAAATTCATGGTATTGTTTCGTTCTAGGTGCATCTAGATTTGAAAACTTCTCTATAAACCTCATGCGTGAGGCTGTTGAGTCTTATACAATACTTTTGAAAGATCCAAATTCGATGCAAGAGAGTTTATTGATGCAAGGCCTGAAGAAAGGCTTATGTGGTACATGGTGTCTTGCAGCAATAATTGCAGGTCGTGAAGAAAAAGTTTTTGATCGAGATTCATTTTTATTCGATGATGTCGAAATGTTGGTTTATATAGATAACATCCATGAATATTCGAAGATTATTGCAGATCTTTCCTATGATTTGACGTTTTAATCATGTATTTTTGTTTTGTATATTATATAAATGTTTATTTAGTACGTAATCTTGATATTGTATATAGCTACGTTTCCCCTAATGGATTGGAATCTGCTGAAATCGATTAATCTTGATTTGTGAGGTTTAATATTGACAAATATCTGTAAAATGAAGTAATGACCGAATGATCGTTCCAACTATGAACTAATGAAGATAAGAAGCATAATATGGATCAATTAAATCGACAAATCAAGGAAGAAATTTTTCATCAAAAATATAAATCGGTTATCAAGGTTTTGTGATTATAAATTATAATATGTAGATGATAAATATTTATTTTATGAAACCTCAAATAGTGATTTGACCAATCGAGGAATCGACCGAATTGACCAAAAGATTCCACAATTTTAATTGGATTTCTAGTCATTCCGTAATTATTGGATAGCATTATACTGATAAAATCAAAAATTAATCATGTTGATCAAATATTTGAGACAAAATGGAAAATTGCATTAGTCGATTCACTTGTTTACAGGAAACGAATTTATTGACAAAGTTCAAGCTCGATTCGTCTCTCAATTTTTTTGGTTGATTATTAATCGTATCATTATTAAATTTTTAGTATTTTACGGGCGTGTCAGCACATCAAAATAAACAGATTATAATATATATCTCATATAGTTAATTAATTTTTGGCAAATAAAATATCATCATTTTCTGAGGTTATAAGAATTTTTGGAAAGTGAAGTGAAATAAAAATCATAAATAAAAGAAGAACTATGTTCTAGAATGCTAATATCGTTTTTGGAAAAAGATCGAAAAATTGAATTGAAATTAATCGTTATATCTCAAATTTGATGAAATATTTTGAAAAAACTGATCGGACTTTTTTATGTAAACATCAGAAAATGACTTCATTTTTTGGAAATGACGGAAAACTTCTTGGATTCTAGATTCGGCAGTGAGTCCATCAGACTTGTTGCGGAGCAAAATGTGTTCCCTGAGAACCAGATGCGTGATGATGTTGCTTATCAAATGATCCATGATGAGCTCTATTTGGATGGAAATGCGAGACAAAATCTTGCCACATTCTGTCAGACATGGGATGATAAGTATGTACATAAACTTATGGACAAATCCATCAATAAAAACTGGATCGATAAGGAAGAATATCCACAGTCCTCTCAGTTCGACATGAGATGCATCAGAATGCTCGCCAATTTGTACCACGCACCAACACCAGCAGGCCAGGAAGCTGTTGGAACGAACACCATTGGTTCATCAGAAGCTTGCATGCTCGGAGGCATGTCAATGAAGTGGAGATGGCGCAAGAAGCGCATAGCTGAAGGAAAGTCATGCGATAAGCCAAACTTGGTCTGCGGACCCGTTCAAGTTTGCTGGCATAAATTCGCCAGGTATTGGGATGTTGAGCTTAGAGAGCTTCCTATGGAGAAGGGAACATATTTCATGGATCCAAAGAGGATGATCGAGGCTTGCGATGAGAATACCATTGGTGTTGTCGTAACATTCGGTGTAACATACACAGGAAACTACGAATTTCCAAAAGAATTCAACGACGCATTAGATGAATTGCAGAAGACAAAGGGTTTGGACATTGATATTCATGTCGATGCCGCTAGTGGAGGATTTTTGGCTCCATTCTGCGCACCAGAAATCGAATGGGACTTCAGACTCCCAAGAGTCAAATCTATCAATACTTCTGGCCATAAATTCGGCCTTGCACCACTTGGCTGCGGCTGGATTATCTGGAGAGACCAGGCAGCTTTGCCAGAAGAGCTCGTTTTCAAGGTTGATTACCTTGGAGGCCAGGTTGGAACCATCGCCATCAACTTCTCAAGACCAGCTGGTCAAGTTATCGCACAATATTACGAATTCATCAGATTGGGCATTGAAGGCTACAGGAAAGTCCACACAGCTTCATACCAAGTTGCACAATTCCTCGCAAAAAGAATCGCTCCGCTTGGCCCATTCGAATTCATCTGTGAAGGTGATCCAAAGAAGGGAATTCCAGCTGTCACATTCAAGGTCAAGGATGGTGAGGACCCAGGATACACACTTTACGATCTTTCAGAGCGTTTAAGACTCCGTGGCTGGCAAGTTCCTGCTTTTGCTTTAGCAGACAACTGCTCCGACATTGTCGTCATCAGAATCATGTGTCGCAGAGGCTTCGAGATGGATTTCGCCGACCTCTTCATGAGAGACTTCGAAGGAGCCATTAATTACCTCAAATCAAATCCGTCAAGAACAGGTTTAGTCGATCAGAAGAGTTTCAACCACACATAATCCTTATTTTAAGTCTATATATCTAAAATCTCTATTATTTTTTTCTTCAAGCTTTGATATTTTTATCTTCATAATATATATTTCATCAAACCCGAACATCCGCTTAATCAAATGTCTACTCGTACCCTAAACTATCAAAAATTAAAGATAGAAATGATTTTAAATGAATATATACAAAAAATAATATTATAAAGCCATAACTTTGGCATACTTTGAGCGTACTTGAACTTTCTTCTTGCCTCCATAGTTGTTGGTAGTAACGCAAATACCAACGGTAGCCCATTGTGGAATCGCACCTGATGTGCGGTAATTTTCATTCTCTTTCTCGAGCTGCTCGTACTCCTTTTTCTGAGTTTCGATGAATTTTCGCGTAACTTTCTGAGTATATCTGTCGATTAAACCTTCAGGCTTTCTAAAAGTGTATGAAGATTTAGACGCACTTCTGTTATAAACAGGAAGTGTCTTATAATCTCTTTCCTTCGTTTTGTAATCATCAAATTTTGTTGGTTGAATGTGTGCCAATGAAGCCGGAACTACTTTCGTACCACTAACTGTGAAGTTTTGCGGTATCTTCGGTAAGCTCATCTCCCTCTTAACAGGTTCGTTATTATATGCTCTCGATCTTGATGTTTTAACAGGCAAAGACCTACTCGTGTTCACTGGCTGCGTGTAGCTGGTGTTATAAACATGCAGCTTTCTCACAACATCCAGGAAAATGTCGTCCGAATCTGAGTCTTCCAAAATTTTTTATTTTATTTGTAAATTATTCAAAATTAACATGATTAAAACGGTTTTCTTTTCAAAAAAATGAGCAAAACAAAAAATTGATTTTTTGAGCTAAATTCGATAAATTCGGAATGTGTAACTTGAAAAACAGATATTTTTCGATTCAGATATTTTTAAAATAACCGAAATTTTATACAAAAATGATACTCTACATAAATCAAATATAAAATTTCCAATAAAAACGATTTTTGTCAATTTTTTGTGGCAAAAACGGATATTGTATATACAAAAAATTAAAAATAATTTAAAAATTGTTGATTTCTCTGTTAATTTTAGATTATTTTAAAAAATTACATAATAAGGTCTTTTAAATTTTAGATCTGTATCATATATATTGCAAAATTATTTATTAATTTTTAAAAATATCAAATTTTGGTACAAATATTCTTGATAAAAACCTTCGATTGCTTATGATATAAAATGTAATAGCTATAAGAATCAATATATTGTTTAGATGAGTCTCAAAATAATGACTGAAGGGATTAAAATCATTCCAGTCGGAAATGAGCCAGAATCTCTGCTAGAGTTGGCCCAGGAATATGGAGTAGACACATCAAAGGTAGAGTTTTCAATGGTTTTCTCGTTTGATGAAGAGATGTTACAATTTATTCCTAAACCAGTTAAAGCTATTTTCTTTATATTCCCGATTGGACCGAAAGATGGATATATACAGAAGCGACACATGGATGACAAACCTCCAAGTGGAGTGATTCCATATTTCACACATCAAACAGTTACAGATTTATGCGGAACAATGGCAATGATTCACAATATGATGAACAACAGAGATATTCTACTGTTTAAAAAAGGCTCGTGGGCGGAAAGATTCTACGAAAAAACAAAATTAATGAATCCTGATGAGAGAGCTGAAGTAATTAGCAAAGATACAGAACTATTTGAACTTCACAACAAAGTTTCTACGAAATGCACAACACCTTTACTCGCAGGAAAAACAGATACACATTTTGCTTGCTTCTTGGAACATGGTGGAAACATTTGGGAACTAGATGGAAGGAAGCCACAACCAATCAATCACGGAAAGGCCGAAAATCTTCTAAAACAATTTGGTGAAATATTGACGAAAGAATTTCTTAATAATTTAGAAGGCAACGACAAACATAGAGTATCAATCGTCGCTATGTCTGTTAAACAATGAAAAAGTACTCAAAATTTTAGTTCATTTCAAAAACATATTATTTCTCTTCGAATTATGATTAATTCTTCATTCATTATATATCCATACATACAAATATTACAGATGATAATACATATTATTACAAAATTCAGAATACTGATTCTCAAAACGAAAATTTAATCTTTTCTAACACTTTGCAAGCGCAACAGCGCATGAAAAACATCAGAAAAGCTAATCATCTAATGCATGATTATTATCATTTCAGAATTAGAAAAACTATATCAAATTGAAGGACCTTCTCAATGATGATCTTCCTGGAAAAATGCATAATCATCAATAACTTCTAAATATTAATGAAAAATAACATTTCCATCAGTTTTGCAATTCTTGAAAACATAATTGTTAATCATTGTTAACTCCTGAAAAAATATTAGTACCTGAAAAACTTCCGATACCTATTGATTTCACATTTTTTCCAAATGAAATGTTGTTAATGCGACAATCAAAGAATGCATATGATCCAATACTAACATATGAATCAGGGATGATTATATCATCAAATAATGAGCATGCGAAAGAATATGATCCTATCGATTCAACATTATCACGTAATTCTATAGGATGTTCAGACTTTCGTGAGCATCTCAAGTTAGAAGTGTGCTAGATTCGATCTGAACACTGATATAGATAGCCCACAACAACAGACTGAACATCATATATTATTGAGTCTTGAATCGCATCCTATTATAAAACCCCTCCACTCTAAAAATACGGGAAAAAACCATATTTGAATGTGATTCAAAAACTAATAGTCTAGGATGTTCGGTGTCAGTCAATAGGCTATCTATATCTGTTTTCATATCGAATCTAGCACACCTCTAACTTGAAATGCTCACACTTAACATTATAAGATGGAAAATCTACAATCTGCAAATGCATAATCTGGAATGTATTTGAAGGATTTTGGAAAATTAAATTCTCCAGCGTAAGGTATAGAACGAAAGAATGCTCTTTTTCCGATATAGGCTAGTGAATCAGGTAATGGAGTATGTGAAAAAGCTAGATAACAATTTTCAAATGCTGAATCACCTATATATTCAAGTTTTGGTGGAAATGAATTAATTGGAAAATTACATCCTACGAAAGCACTATTTCCAATTCTAACACATTTTTCAGACAAAATAACATCACGCAAATAATAGAAAGTTCCTTTTTTTTATTATTGTTAATTGAGAGGGATTTAATTTAAATTTTAAATTTTGATCATTTTCTCGAGTATCATAATGTCAATAAATATTTAAAAATGAACCAAGATATACACAATATGCAAATGCAGATACTCTAATAGATGATATATCGTCGTTTAGTTTGATTGATTTCAGTTTGAGACATGATTTGAATGCAAAGTCACCAATTTCACGAACATTCAACATTGATGAAATATTTGTCAAATTTTAGCACTGGCAAAAGCAATAATTACCAATTGATGTGACATTAGTCAAACTTTGGCAGTTATTGAAGAGAAATTTGCCAAGTGTCTTGATAGAATGAGGAATGTTTAAAACGCCGAGGTTGACACATTTAGAAAATGTTACGTCGCCAATAATTTGAAGTGTTTCAGGAAGACTGTTTCCTTCGATCCGCAAGTCGCTGCATCCAGAAAACACACTCTTCCCGATGTTGACAAGATGACTTGGGAGAGACATATTCCCAATGTTTGCATCAAAGTAAAATGAGTTGCTTCCAATTGTTTCCACTTCGTCGTGGAATTCTATATCAGACAACGATTTGCAGTATGCGAATGTGTATTCTTCTTCATTTTCGATAACATTCTTTGGAATTTTGATCAATTTTAGTTTTGAACAGTCAGAAAATGTCCTGCTTCCAATCTTCGATACTGTTTCAGGTAGTGTCACATCAACTAGGTTAGAGCAGTTAAAGAATTCATATGCTTCGATGAAGTAACAATTTATTAACTCTAATTTTACAAAAATCGAATAATTTGCGAATTGAAAAAACAAAACATTCCCATCTATTGTGGATGAACCAGCCTCACTATTCTCTACTACATTGGCCAATTATTGGTCCTAAAACACGCTTTTATTATGCTTCATCAAATCAAATAAAATTCAGAAGTTCGTGAAACGCATCGAAATATTGAATTCAAACCTTAAACACATAATAAATAAAACCACGAATATATTCTATATAACATATATTTATCCATTTTTATAAACAAATCAATTTTTTTGACAAAATTATTATTTTATCGATTTTTTTAAGATACAAAAAAACGTTTACTAAAATTATACTCTATATATAACAAAACATATAAAAACAATTTATTTCTCACTGGCTCGACATTTCATCAATCATCTGTTGAAGCGAAGTGACTTTATCAATAATATTAGAATCTGCATCATCCTGCAGGTCCTCAACACGATCAGAGAAATCGCTGGTCTGTATCAATGTCGCAAACTGCTCCGAATTTCCTGTACTTTGTGCAGCAAGCGCAATTCTCTGCAAGGCTTCAATGCATCTACCGACAACATTAGTAATGCCACAGCCAAGCATTTCTACCATCAAATCTATTATAATTTGTCTCATGAATAATAAATCAACGTCAGTTCCAGCTACAATGACAACAGTGCACACGAAATATGTCACTTCCTGCTTAAACTCGGACGATGAGCTGTCTGTCATCTGTACAACTTGAAGAATCATCTCCATTGTTAAAATCGGAAGAATTTGGCTCGGAATGCTATCGAGGAGGTTGGAGAGAATCCAGAGAGCATACGGGGCGTCTTCTTCTTCGTTCAAAAGGCTGAATAATATATCGGTTAATCCAAGACTCAAGAATTTTCGAGCTTGAACTGGCTGAGAGACAGTCAAGTTGCCACATAAGGCCAGTGAAACAGCTCTGAGTTCTGGAACTTGGATTGATTGGACAACAAGAGGAAATAAACCTAATTCGTAGATTGCGTAAACTGTCTCTGTTACTTTGTTCGTCATATCGATGAATATCGTAAAAATAGACTTTATCAGCATTGGCTGAGCATTTTCGAGCAGATGTACTAATGATTGCAGACAATCATGGATAATATCGGTAGAAAGAGGATGTGAGCCACCAAATATAATGCATAAACACTTTCCGGCGGCTTCTTTTACATCATCGTTCGATGTATTTTGAATTTTATCAATCAAAGCGGTGTGAATGCCGAAACAGAAGATTGCATCACGCGCATAAACAGATGAGGCTGCAATGGATCCAATCAGAGCAATTTGAGGGATTGTTAATTCAGATTCATCAGCCAGGAGAAAAGATGACATGTTAGGAATCACATCTGAGTCAACCAGGACTTTGTTTAGCTTACTCTGCTGGAAAAAGATCGATGTGACCTGGTAAAGAGACAATGATGTTGTTACATTAAACTCGGAATTAAATAAGTTACAAAAGTTAACGATAACATTTTCATTTGAGACTATTCTTGATACATTTTTGACATTGCTCTGTGCATATAATATGAAATTATTTAAAAACGTGCAGATTTGATTTTCGTTATCCGATTGAAGGGCTTCGATAGCGTAATCAGGCTGCATAAGAGCGAGGTCTTGGTCTGTATTTAGAATTTTTGGCTTCGGCACAGATAAATCCCTTTTTAGAAGGGTATTCATCGTGTTGAATGATTCTCTTCGAATTTTGAGCGTCAGTGAGTTTCTTTCCTTGGATAATTGATTGTAATATCCTGTGATAGTCGCTCCGGACTTCCCAAAGTGCCCGCACTCCCCGAGGTCCGAGAGATTATCAAAACTCATGGATATATAGACTAAAACTCTGTTTTTTAATCGTCGTCCACTTTTTTTAACATTTTATCGTCATGGCCTTCTATTTTTGTCTATTTAAAAAGAGATTAGGATATATATAGTTTGCTTAATACTAAAAAGGAATTTGTGGGTTCAAAATATTTTCCATTTACCGTATATGAATTTGAGGGTCATAAGTGAATCTGACGGTCATCTCTCAATTTTAGTTTACAAAATAATGGTACCAC
>MRSU01000321.1:0-12359 GCA_008369845.1 Trichomonas gallinae
TTTCGATTTGATATTATTTAGGTTGTTTTTAAGACTATTTTTAATTCTTTTAGAACTGTCCAATGCTTTCTTTGTGTCTTTGCTAACCATTTCATATTTCGAAATTAAACCATCTTCGGATAATTTTGTAATAAGCTCTCTCTTTTTGTCTATTTCGTCATGGATATAAGCTAATTTCCTTGATCTAAGCTCGGCTAAGAAGTTTTCATCTCTTGTTCCAATAATATTGCCTGGATCTGTAATTTTAACATCTTTTATTTGCGGAACTTCTCCTAATAAGAAAGATACAGTGTTATTCACAGCTTCTTTAGACTTTTCCTTAGATGTTATAGATCCATTTTTGAATTCCAATTTTTTATCATCATCAATAACTTCAAATTCAACATCTCTGCTTGTTTTCTCTTTGTAGATATAAATAACATATTTTGAACCTTCTCTTTCGAAATGAATTTGATTATTGGTGTAGCCCATAAACATGAAGTAAAGGAGATGAACATAAACGAAAAACATTCTTTTATAAACATATTCATCTGCTTGATTAGTATGGAAAGTTATTTTTATTTTGCGATTTAAGTTTTGAATGTAATTTTCCATTGTATAAATTGCATTTTTTGTATTATCATTAGTTCGATAATATTCTGGCATGAAGTCGAAGAAATGGCCGATTTGGCCATTAAATTTTATCAAATATCTCCTAATTGGCATGACTTTCGATAGATCCAACATTAATATGTCATATTTATTTACAGATCCCGCTATTTTGTTGTATTGTACTTTAAAATAATCAATATCTGAAATACCAAAGTGTTCTTCATCGACATTCTTTATATATTGATTTATTTGATAAAGCTGATCGTAAACTGTCATATCTTTAGGGACAAAAAAACTTAATGGATTCATTTGTGCTGACGTCATCAACAATCAAAAAAAAAAATTATGATGGAACATTTATAATAAATAATTTTGATTTTGATTTCTACATAATATAAGAATCTTTGATTTCCAATATATAACGAAAATAAATTTTTAAAATAGTTATTATTTTATCTTAAATTATTTCGAAATAGTATATAAAAATCAAAAATATAAATAATACAATATGCACATACTGAGCTGTTATATGTCATTTTATTATTATATTATCGAAATTATGCATAAATTATTGGAAAAAATCACTTTTCGAAGTCCGTATAATGTTATATTTTTTGGATAGTTGATTCAAAGAATCGACATCATCACGGACAAATTTTACTAAAATTAGGGACCTACAAGATCAAGAAGCTCCAAAAAAGAAGACTCAGGAAGATGTTTTATGATTAAAGTAAACATGAAAATTTCTGGAATGACATGGAAAACAGAAACAATCCGATTAATATGGAACAACTTACCCAACAGTGTTCTGTACCAAAATTCGGAACGAAAAGTGACTAGTTTACATGCCAGATTTGACACGTAAAGTATCCAAAAAGTGGCACTTTAGACAGGGGGTGCATCCATATCTGTCATTTTTTCAAATGATTATGATGCTGCATTGTGAAATAAAATACTAAATTTTGGAGATAAAGAGTTTGAAGAAATATTAGAAGATTGTGCCAGCGTCAGATATGACGCCTGAAACAAGTTGAAGCTATTTCATCTTTTTTTTAGACACTGCTACGAGAGAGAGTCTCTTGTATTCAGCAAAGTGTCATGATGTAACATGAATTTAGATTTCGAGTGAGATCAACAGAAATTGATGCCACATGTCTGCAGCAATGCTTCGCTGATAGAAGTCAACCAAGAGACGTAATACGTGGAAGATTACTTGAATAAACTGAAGCAGGAAAAAGCAATTTTGCAGGAGCAGCATGAATGGGAATTAAAACAACAAAAAAAAGTTATTTCGAATCATTAATGAAGAAAGAGCTCCAAAAGCAATTTTAGATCTTTATGAACCTAATTTGTGAAGTTTAAATCAAATAAAATTAACATTTTAATATCCAAATAGTTCATATTTAATCTTTTTGTCAAAAATCAAATTTAATTTTTCTCAATAACATGAATAATTGAAGGAATTGCATATAAAAATGATTTCTAAAACAGCAAATAAAAATATCTAAATGTATATTTATAATAACAAATACTGTGTATATAATAAAAACAAATGTTAATATTCTAAATTGTTAAAACAATAATGAAATAAAATATTTCATAATTTCCATTCTCTGTTTTTAAGTGTGTTTAAGCCGTGTCCAATCATCCTACAAGCCAAATAAATATCAATACTTGCGCCATTTCCATATAAATGATTGCAGTTCAGGCCAGTATATTGCAAACTAAAAATGTTGCAAGCTGTTACAAACATTCCGATCGAATAATCATGGTGAACAGTGCCAACGATGACAATGACAGTGTTATCTTTCATAAACATACAGTTAACAATATTTGAGCCGGTTGGCATGAAAAGGAATAAAGTGGATGCCCAGATACTCGATGATTCTCTTAATGGTAGATTTTTATCTTCTTTAATTACCCAATTTATATTCGGATATTTGTGCTTCACTGCTCTGCATACGTCATTAAAGTTTTTTATGTACCGAGGTGCCTTGTACTGCCTGTTTGAAAGGAAATACTGCGTCGCATTGATACGAGATAGATTGAATTTTTCATCGAAGAACATTTTTAATTTTTGTGTTGATTTTCCGTAGAAATTCAGATAAATTAGTGGTTTTATGAATGTGTAGACTTTGTCGCATGATATATACTCTTTGTCTTTCAAAGATATTCGCTTATCTTTTGGAAAATTATATAAATCTAAAAATTCAGTTAAAATCGGCTCAAATCCAATGCAAAGCAGATATGCATTATCAATAACATCTTGTGGTATCATTAATAAAGGCTGAAACACGTCTTCAACTAAATGGCCAAATTTTTTGGCACATTCACTATAGCCTAACACAATTACTTGTGGATAATGAGATACAACTGATCCTGTTAATGTTTTTAAACGTTCTAAGAACTTCCAATTTGGAATATCTTTAGGCGAATAAACATAATTGTTAATTACAATTCCACCAATACCATTTACGTATGCGTAGTATATTTCGGCAAATGTGTGATTTAAAATTGCTGAATCTGCGTTCCAGCGTGCGGTATTTTCTTTATTATGGTAAAAATGAAAGTAAGTATAGTTTCTTGGTGTTCTTATGTTATATTGTAACAATATTCCAACATTTTCTTGAGGTATCGCACCAAGTTTGGCTGTTATTGAAATATTCTTGTTTCTTTTCCAAAAAGTAGCTTTGCAATTCAATTTAGGCATAATCAGTGCCGAATATATAATGCATGTGTAAAGTAAAACAGTATCTACAGCAAATTCGAAATATTTAAAATAAAGCCTCTTCAATTAATTTGTCAGATTTTCGAATTTACGTGGCAAAATTTTACGATATTCATATCTCTTCAAAATATTGTGCTAATAAATCCTAAGGAGTTTCGTATTCAAACCCAGAATAGATTCTTGCTAAATGTTTCTCTCATATGCCCTAGTGTGCAATGTAATAAAGAAAGCGTAGAACGAGCGCACCCCGAAACCGACATCCTTAGCTTGTCTGAGATCTTTGATTTATTTTGGAAAAGAAAAAAAGAGTTAATCTAAAAATGATTTTTGATGATTATTTCGGTATTTACTGACTACATAGATACCAAAAATGATAAAATACGAGATTGTTTGTACGATTATTGTAAAGTTAAATCAGTGAATGCGTCGAATATTCGAGCCACCACGACCATTCATGAAACCCACCTCGATTTCATATCCATCGTGGGGGCATCCGGATCGACCTGAAAAGGCGCCGATGTTTCACAGATTAAATGCAACAGATTTCAACATTTCTTTAGAACCTTCGATTAAATCAAAAACTTTTAAGGAATACGATACAGAAATTCGATACAGACTTATTAAAAACGACTCTACAGACCAAGGCTTGATATGGCTTACGATGGCTCGCAATATTTTTCACCAAGAATTATCACAAATGCCAGAAAATTATATTTCGAAGTTAGTTTTCAACAAAAACCATTATACATGCGTTTTAATACTCAATGGTGTTGTTTTTGGTGGAATTTGCTTTAGGCCATTTTTCGATCGAGATTTTGCCGAAATTGCTTTTTGTGCGGTTTCTTCAACCGGACAAATTCGAGGCTACGGTTCACATATTATGTCACAGGTTAAGACTTACATGCAAGCGATGCATCTACACAATATATTAACTTATGCAGATAATTCTGCGGTCGATTATTTCAAACGCCAAGGATTTACTTTAGAAATCAACCTTAACCCGACCATTTGGAGGCATTGCATCAAAGATTATCAAGGAGCTACTCTAATTCATTGTAAAATATATCCAACAGTCGACTACATGCGTATTAACGATGTTATAGACAGCCAGCTTAAGTGGTCATCGGACTTATTGCCAGATTACCCAACAAGAGTCGCCAGGGTTTGGCCTATTAAAAAGTTTGGCGGCATTTTGATAACATCTCAGCCGCAAATCGACGTTACTAACCAGATGCGAATAGTTGTCGACAAAGTCAAGCACCACTCAAGGTCATGGCCCTTCAGGAAGCCTGTCACCAAAAATGAGGCGCCTAACTACTTCGAGATCATCAAGTATCCTATGGATCTCTCGACATTGGAGAAAAACGTCTACGACGGCAAATATCCAACATTCGAGAAGTTCGAAAACGACTTGAGGCTGATATTCACAAACTGCTACTTGTATAATAAGGGCGAGTCTAGATATAGAAAGAGCGCAATTGAACTTGAAATTTTTGTTAATCAATTATTGGCTTCGCAAAAAGTTCGCTCGCATGCATCATCTGCCAACAAATAATTATTGTTTTGTCTATATTTTTTGTTATATAATAAATTTTGTATTATTTACATTGTTTGCAAAAAAATTATTCTTTAATTTAGCTATTTATCAACTATAGAATGCAAATGCTTCTATACTTCATTGTATGGTGGATTGAATACTTAAAAATCTAAAGATTAAATAGATAAATCGAAAATAATCATAACATGCTGTTTTTACTATATATTTTCACTCATATGCCTTATGCATTCCTATATTATGTACAAATCAATGGTAAGTCAACGAAATTTAATAACAAAATTAATTTTATGAGATAATTTTCATTTTATACAATAAGTATGAATTTTATGTAGTGAAATATTATCATATTTACATCTAAAAGAATTTCATAATGTGTTGATCGTAGAAACATTCTATAATATTTTAATATTTGAATATAGCAATAAAATAAATGATAATTCTTTATTTTTGACTTGCAAAATTGTTATATAGATATATAAATGTATATTGCAAGAAGTTCAAGTATCAAACTGCATTTTTTAGATTTTGCATAAAGAAATATAGTACGAAAACAAGATTTTGGTCGATAAAAACGATTTATAACCATTTGTAAGGCTAAATATGCATAAAAAGAATTTACAAGAATTTCCGGTGATGTAAAAAGTGACAAGATGTCAAATTTTTAAAAATTCAAATGTCGTTTCCAGATGAACTGAGACCATGCATCAAGTACTACAATTACTCAAAGAAAGTCAGCGATGAGTCCGCGAAGGTTGTTTTGGTCAACTTTTTCGTAAACTTAGCCCGCGATATTCTCGAAGAAAATGGAAATTCCAACCAAGAAGCAATAGATTTCGTCGACAATATTGCTAACAGTGTCAGAGAATTCCAGGAAGAAGATATCACGAACTATAGAAATTACGTCAACAAACTTTACACAAATATGTCTGCAAGAGTAAAATCAGGTGCTAGAATGAGCAACATGATTCCAACAATGCTTATGATTTCCAACCTTTACTCAATTTTCGAGGATGATGAAGTTAGTGCAGCTCGTGAAGAAGAATGTAAGAAATGTGCTGCTATGATCAAACACTACATTGATCAGAATGGCGAATGCGGCCCACAGACACAGACACCATCTGAACCAACTGAACAGCCAAGTGCTCCACCGCCACAACCATCAACTCCTTACGTTCCACCTCAAGAGCCTGCAAACCCATATGTCCCACCTAAAGAGCCTGAAAATCCATACCAGCCTCCAGCACCAGCTCCAGAACCAAAGCCAACACCTCCACCAGCAGATCCAAAGCCTCCGGCTCCAAAACCAGCACCAAAGCATGCAGATCCACCGGCTCCTAAGCCAGCACCAGCTCCTAAGCCATCCGGTGAGCCATGCGCTTCTGTTGCTAACTGCAAATATAATCGCGACCCAGCTTTAGCATATTTCGAGCAGGAAGGCATCAAGCTTGTTTCCAAGTGCTTACCAGCGCCAGATATTGAGACAGGCAAATGCATTCAGAGATATATCGATTATGCTGTTTCTCGTTTATATGCTGACATGTACACAGAATCATACAAGTTCCTTGAGAACGCTTTGAAGTCATGGAAAGTTGGAAAACCGGTTTAAAAAAGTTATCTGTTTAATGAATTTTTAATTCCTCTTTTCAACAAATTCAAATAAAAAATGTTGGTATTAAATCTCATCGTTTGAATTACATAATTCACTTATGAAAATAATCAATATTTTGATTCAATCAAAAAAGATAATCAATATTCCCTTTCAAGTGTGTGAGTGTTCTTGATGTGTAATAAATGTCACATTTATGAGTTGTCAATTATGAAGAGCATTCGATTTTTTAAAAATATATATTTGCAAAAGGGAAACTAAATATATATAATCCATCTTTACACATAACCTACAGAAAAGCACAATAATAACAAGAAGTTGAGCAATTAGTTGTATAATTTTATATTTTTAAAATTTTTGATTTGAATATGATATAAACTGTTAAATATTGTGTTGGATCATCTCAAATATGGTTAAATGAAGGATAAATAAGCAAAATAGTAAAAATTTTATAAAATACGAAAGCTGAGTTGTATTTAATCCATAACAGTTTGACGAATGCGTGGAAGAATGCCGTCGTAAGCAAGTTTAAGTCTCTCGTTGAGAATGTTTGATAGACGGATTTTGCCCTTGTGGCAAGTGAAGACGACACCACCAGCGCAGTGTGGGTCTGCTGGAAGATACCTCTCATCATCAACGACGACCTTGATGTTAAGCTCTGGCTCCTTCTCTTTGACCATTTCTAAAGCTTTGGGTATAACATTGTTGCAAATCTCAACATCTGACTTGCGGACTGTCAAGCGAACGCGTGATTCCTTTAAAATGAGAAGTCCTTCAGCGATTAATTTTGCGAGAACTGGAGGATAGTCTGGACCCTTGCTAAACTCGTTTAACTTGTTCTTAGCTTCCTCGAGAGCCTCGTTGAGGGCCTTTTTCTGTGCCTTTAAAATTTCAAGTTTTGCGCTATTTGTGATTTTGGCGTGTTGAATTTGTCTATTGACTTCAATTTCCTTTTCCTGGCGTTCTGCCTCTTGTTGGAGGTTTGTGGTTGTTTGTGAAATTTGCTGGTCATAATAATGATCGGCAATTTCTGCTGCTTCGGCCTGTTTTTCCATTGCGCGGGATTCTGCTTGCTCTTTGAACATAGCACACATCTGTTCAACGCGTTTAGCTGGAGAAAGAGACATCTTGTTTTTGGACGATCAAGCCTGTCACTTTTAATTCCCCATAATAACAAAACCGGACCCTAACAGTATTCACCCCGTAATAATAATTACAGACCCTATTTTTTATTTCTCCCCATAATAACCAAATTCAAATTTTAGAAAAATAATAACTCTTTATAAAGCATATCTACATTCTAATGACTGACATAGTACACTGTAATAAGTGTTTAATAATAGAGTTACGCTTGCAAATTATCAGCATCCATGTTTGTTTTGGAAACCCGATTTCGAATTTGTCCAAAATCGTATTTTATTGTATATATTTGGCATATATTATATACCTTGTGGTGTAGAGTCATTTCTTACAATATGAATATATATTAACTAAATAGAATTTGTTCTATATGGGCCGGAAAAAAATTTGACACGGCAGTTTTATACATATTTTGTTCCCCATAATAAAAATAGCAGACCCTATTTTATCCCCCTGTTTTATTTTTTAGCCCCTTGTTTTAATGTGTGCGTTTACTTTTTAGTGAATGAGTGAGAAAAAAGAAGATTCCGGATATCTTGTCCATCTTTTCGTGGGCGATCAAAACACAGCTGAGCTCGCTGTTCTTCAGAAGATAGCAATGAAGTTCGGTCTCACGGCCTGGGATCACATGACTCAATATCTTCCTTGGAGAAACAGAGCTGCCCTCAGAACTACTATGTGCAAGATCATCAGAAAGCAGGCTCTTTCTGAATATGATGGAATTCGTGCAGATCCAATTAGAATTCAGAAAGATAATGATTTAATTGCTGAACAGATCCAGAAAGGCAAAGGAGATGGTGAATATTTGTTCAAAGGTGGCGTTCTAGTTAACGCGCGCTGGGATAGAAGTGCTGAAGAATGGAATCGAGTTCGAAGAATCAATTCTGAAAAATACGAGATTTCAGAAGCCGAAGCTAAAGAAATTACGATACCTTCCATCATCTCTATTGATTACATGCGCCAGCAGTGCTTCAAGCGCAAACAATCTTTGCTTGTTAGAAGAGCCGCTTTATTGGCTGAAAAAGCAAGACGTAATGGCGAAAAATCTCCAAACTTAAGAGTTGAAGACCTCCAAATTAGAACTGGCCGCGATATTGTAATTCCGCAGCCAAGCAAGAAATTGAACCTCGATAAGAACCCAGAAGACTGCTTCTTCAAAGTTCCATCCGATAGCCAATGAAACTATGAGCTATCTCCTATTTTTGAAATTATGGAATTTTTAAGGACTTTCAAATCCAAAATTTGTGATATCCACAGCATATACGTATGTTTATTTATACTATAAATACTGTTATCAAACACAAAAAGCAATGTATTTTATGTCCACATCAAAACATGAAAATTAAAGCATATGATTGATTTCATAACATTTCATGTAGATTTATTAACACATTATAAGACTCATTTTCTAAATTTCCGAAAATAATTTCGAAACAGATTAAAAATCTGTAAAGTTGTATAATATAAGATCATCCCACTATTTCTGGTTCTCATGTACTTAAGTAATATACTTGTAAAAATAAGCTTGGGTTCAAAGAATTTACAAAATTTCAAACATTTATTAACAAACAAGAATAATTTAACGAAAATCACCAACAGCCTTTGTTGGTGTATATGGAATATCAATATTGCTCGTGTATTTGGAGATGAAAGTCATGTTTCTCCTAACAACCATAACTGATTTTCTCCAATCCGATTTCAACATGGACTTCTGGTTGTTCCTTCTTTCAAATACACCGAAGTACTTCAACCTGAGCATGTTCGAAACTGGTAGTCTATTGTTTGGCTGAACATTAAGACATTTTGAGATAACATCTCTTAAATCCTCATCTTCAATGAGGAATTTGTTATAATGGCCTTCTTTGATGTGAGTTTTTAATGATTTCATGTCCTTGGAAGAGAATGGTAATGTTTTCGTAGCCATGAAGTAGATGATGCATCCAAGTGACCAGATATCAGAATACATTGGGCTGACATTCTGATTCTCTAATAATTCTGGAGGTAAAAAGAAGTTAGTTGAAATCATGTACATAGGAAGGTTGTCGTTCGGGGCATTGACAATATGCTTAAGGTCAAGAAAATTGATCTTAATGCTGCCATGGCTGTCAATCAAAAAGTTGCTCAGTGTAAAGTCACCAATATAAATGTTATTGTCGTGGCAAGCCTTTACAGCATTTACGACCTGTCTAATGTAGTCCTTTAGCATATTCTCTGAAACATTTTCTGTTTCCAGAATCAACTTTTCAAGGTTACTTGGGCAGTATTCCATTAAGAGGTAGACTGACGAGTCGAATTTGTAGTATTGATGCAAGTGCACGAAGTAAGGATTATTGATGGCGATGAGATTGTCTAAGTCCGCATTGTTGAACAGGTGGTGAGGATATTTTTTAAGAGCGTATTGGTTCTTATCGTGAGTAGAAGTAACTAAGTATACAAGACCATTGTTTCCTCGAGCAAGGACCTTTTCAATGACTATTCCGTTTTTAGAAAAATACTCACTCTCCCTGTAATTCATAGTTGAAAAATAATTTATGAAAAGTGTCACGATTATTTGATTTTTGTGAGTCTTTTCAAAATATTTGAAAAGAAATCGTGTTAATTCTATTAAACTATGGGAGATTAATATTATAACGATGTTCAAAAATTGAAAAGAAAAAATAATATTTAAAAATATTAATCTAGAAACAATAATGAAGTGGGAAGGAAATTCTGTAAACTAATGTATTTGAAAACAACCGTGCTCATAAACTACTGAATTTTTGAATAAAACGTTTGAAGCTGCTGAAAATAAAAGTTATATTATTGCTAAATAAATGATATATTATTAAAATTAATAAAATTTTTATGTAATTTCTTACTTATTCAAATAATTGCTTACTTATGAATTCATGTTAATATTATTACACAAAGCATATGATAACGCTGTAGATTAATCATTCATCTGATAGTTGAAAATGATAAGAAAATAATGCTTAAAAATACATCTATATCTTAAGATTAAAGTTTTGCCTGAATTACTGCAGCGGGAAAGAAAATTCAAACTTATTAACAAAAATCAATTGAATATTAATAGTTTGAATTTTGTGTAGTCAAACAAAAATCTATTGAAATTTGTTTGAGGAGCATGAACTCTATTCATATATATATCAAAATTCATGACGAGCAATATTTAGATTCAAAACGAAAAAACGAATAAGACTTTTGAAGTTCTCTTTCAAATTAATTTAAAATTCACACCATTTTAAATTACATTTGCAATGGATATCACTAAATTTTTGGACCGAGAAATTCTTGCTTTCAAAAAGTGAATCTCGTATAATCGAATTAAGAGGTTAATTACCGATATGGTTGTTCTTTGATTATTGCCAATAGATGACATGGAGTAATATTTCCAACACCTATCATTTCCTATTTTCGCTATTTTATTTTCAATAACTTGCATTTGCACACCATATCATATACGGATATGAATTTTCCAATCAAATTTCATTTTCACTTCTTGATTTTCATTGTCCAGAAAAATTTTCAAGGAATTTCCTAGCTTTTTAATCATTATGTAATACTTCGTATAATGTCATCAAATTATGCACCAAAATATTTTTTCAATGTACGTTATTTCATTTTATTTATTACTAATAATTTATTCCATATATAATATTATTTATTATTTTATAATTTTCGCTAATTTTGTCAAAATTTATAATTTGAAAATTAGGCAATACTCTTTGGAACTTCCATAAATATATCAGGTTTATATATCTGACTTATTTTCTACATTATCAGATAATATTGTCATAGAATTGGAAATACAAATCAAATTTTATTAACGGATACATGGTTTTGTTTATATTGTTCATTTAACTTTTCAATCTTATACACTTGTTTATCAATTATTTTGCATAATATCTTTTAATTTTGTTATTTTTTGATATAGTTTTTGCTCAATTTCACAATATATCCATATTTCTCCCATTTTTCTCGATAATACCATGTAAATATGATATGATACAATCGTCAAATATTAGTTTAAATATATATGAAATATTCTAAAAAAAATGCTTTATACATATAGGCTACAACTTTCAATATTTTAATAACAAAGTTATTATATGACAAATATGTACATCTTACATATGTTTGTGCATCAAAAATTTGCAATAATAAAAATTCTTTAAAAAACTATTTTAAGAATAGCAGTAACCATATATGAGTATGATCATTTAACTGATCTTTGTCAATATATAATGTTTAAAGATGTAAATTCATAAAATATGAAATGCTGAGCATCCATACAAATAAGATAGTCGTGTCAGTCTGGTTTCATTCTAATACAACAAAGAAGCAAGATCTGTATTAAATGGAAATTGCTCTTTTGTAATATTGAATCGATTACTGTCGTTTGAAAAATATTAGATAAGATTATCGAAAGAAGGGAATATGAATAATATGTGTAAAATTAAATGTAATTTTGGCTATTGCGATTGATTGCATAAAGACAAGCAGATGGATCGATGAAATTTCGAAAGATGAATATATCTTGCGAGTTTCGATGAGAAATGAATTGCGTTAAACCAGCATCAATGGAATTATCTTTCGAATAACACTCGAATTTTGTGTTTAACATTGTTAAATCAAAGTAATCGAATGGAAAAGCAAACTATAGTGGAATCAAAAAATAGGCCTAGACGATAAATATTGAGGGGGAGGATTATGTATTGTAAGCACTTTTTGTGAGG
>MRSU01000331.1:0-20600 GCA_008369845.1 Trichomonas gallinae
TTTTTTTTTTTTTTTTTTTTTTTTTTTTTTTTTTTTTTGGTGTATATGATTGTATTCGAAAAGATGTATTAAAAATTTAGAGTCGTCATATCAATGTATGTTGAAAAAAAAAGAGTCGCAAAATTGAATAATAAAGAATTTTATTTAAAATATGGAGGAAACAAAGTGTTTAACAATGGCATTAATCGGTGAGCATGGGTCTGGAAAGACTCAGCTATTTAATAGATATATTAATGGCAAGTTTAGTGAAACATATGAGGATTCAATAGCTATCAATTCAGGACAAGTTCAATCAGAGTTCCAAGACAAGTTTTTCAGCAATAAAATACTTGATGTAGCGAATATAAATCTTCTTACTTCAACACCTAGTTTGCGAGAGAAAATAAATGCTTTTATTATAGTCATCGATTATACTTCTATGACTTCCATAAGTGAAATAGAAAAGTATGTTACGTTTTGTTGATCCAAAGTAAGAGCAATATATGGAAATAAAACTGATATTTGTCCAGATTACAAATCAATTGAAAGCAAACTTATGGATCAGTTTGGGAATAATGGATTCTTTTCCGGAAATGTCAAGGAAAATGTCAATGTAGATGATGTATTCGATTGGGTAATTACTCAATTGGATGATCAGCACCCATTGAGTAGTAAACCTACTGAGAGGGGCATACCCAAAGCTGATAACCAAGAAAAGCCTATCAATCAGTCAAAATGCTGCTTGCTTATATAATTATAGATTTAATTTTTTTATTCAATGTTCTCTAAGATAAACTTATTTGAATTAAATTTTTGGCTATTATAGCAACTAAAAGAATGAATTCTGCAATCCCAAAAATATCAAAATTGAATAATCAAACAAAACAAAGCAATAGAGATGAATGCTGATTTCCCATATATTGATACAAAAATAAATCAAAGAAAAACTAAAGGTAATTTGCGTATATCATCAATTTCAAAAAAAGTTTTATAAATTATTATAAAGATCCTTCCGAGTCTTCTAGATCTGATCCACTCGATTCTAAAGATGCGTCAGAGTCTGACTTATCTGAGTTAATCTTATCATCATTGTCTATGTTACGTTGAGCGCTAGCGCCTTTAGAATTAGATTGAAGCCTGCTTTCCTCGTATACTGTTTCTTCATCCTCATAAGCGTCAACTCTCTGTTCCTCGATGGTTGGGTTATAGCTCTTGTTTGCTTCGCGTACTTGATCTACCCAATCATCGTAGATGTCTATAGGTTCTGTAATCGGTGTCATTTTGATATTTTTAACTCCTTCTTTACACTTTACGCATTTAACTTTAGCGAGCATAGCTTTTTTGTCGAATTTCACATTAACACTATCTGGGCAGTTGCAAAATGGGCACTGGAAGGTCTTTGGGAGACGATAAAACCTCTTTTGAACTTTAGGTGTGCTTTTCTTCCTTTTACCCATCTGGTCAATATTATAACCGTTTTTGCTTTTACCTCATTTTTTCCTCAAATATAGCGTTTTGTAGATCATTTGCATTAATTTTATTAGTTGTATATTATTATGAATTAAAACATCCAATTAAAAACATATGATATCGATCAATTACAAAATTATCAATTTTTGAAATTTGGTTTTTATGCCTTGTAATTTAAAATATAAATATTTCTAATAAAATAATAAAATTTGTACCCATTATTTTTGCAATTTTGCGCAGAAAAAAAATTCGAATTTTGAATTGAAAAGCTAAATCAAATGGAGAATAAAAAAAATAGATGCTTTATTGTATTATTTGCAATATGTATTATGTATATGACCTGATTTCGATGAGAATGGTAAAAATATTTTATTTTTTGTTGGTCATGTTGAAAAATTTTGGTTAGAAGTAGCGGAAATGTTTTCTCTTTGAGGATACATTTGAAAAATATTGGAAACTTGTGTTAATTATTTTTCGAACATTTATCAAAAAATATTTAGTAAAATTCTAATGATAAGAGAATATAATAAAAATCAACTTTTCTATGATCTGAAAACATATTTAAATTACTCTGGCTTCTTGTATGTCATTTCGTTTGCAGAGAATGTGGACTTGCACTTGTCTAAGACCTTTCTGAATATGTCTGCTGAGATGTATGAAATGCTCATTGGTGTCGTGGAGATGACAGATGCAGCGCGCTTTCTTGAATAAATAAGAGCGAGCTCACCGAAATAGTTGCCGTTCTTAAGGTGGTTAACGACAGTTCCATTAACAACAACGTCTGCCTCACCATCCAAAATAACGTAGAATTTATCACCTTCTTCGCCTTGCTTGATGATTGTTGTCTTTTCTGGAATATCTTGTGAAACCAAGCTTTCTGCGATAAGGAGAGCCTGGTAGTCAGGAATTTCAGCCAAAAGTGGAACTTTTGTAATAATTTCCTTGCATCTTTGACGTCTCTGATAGTGGACATCCTTAAGGAGGTATAGGTATGTTGTTTGATCGATAGCCCAGCACTTGACGAAGCCGTGAGCGATAACAGTTGCGGCTCTTGGTGCGCCTGTCATGAGAGCAAGTTCACCGAAGTATGTGCCATCGCCAATCTGGGCAACTTTCTTTTCTGGCTGGTCGCCGACTTTCTTGAAGATGTCGACTAAGCCACTCTGAATAACATAGAAGTTGTCACCGCGATCGCCCTGCTTAATGATAACTTTTCCATCCTCGAACTCCATTGGGAACATCGCATCGATGAGCGCCTTGGTCTGCTCCTTCTGGAGGAAAGATAAGAAGGAAACTTTCTTAACGATACCTTCGAGGATGGCGAACTGCTCTGGGGACTTGGGGAATGACTTAATTTCGATGTTTGTGTCTGAGATTGATTTTGATGAGAAACCGCGGCGGCGGAAATCGCGAGATTTAACAAGGGCATCTTGAGATATGCAAGAGAAACGTCTTGCTGGCGTAACTTTTTCCTGAAATCCAACACGTGAGGCATTCGGTTGTGCTGGTGTTGGTCTTGCAGGAGCAACTGTGTAATTCTGAAGGAATTGAATCATGTGCTCGCGAACGTTTGCTGGTCTTTTCTGAAGAAGATCTGAAACCATCTCCTCGAGGATTTCAGTAACGCGATTTTGCTGAAGGAAGTCTTCAGCAGACTGTTGGTTAAACTTCTGCATTATGACGATAAAACGTGACACTTATTTCTTTGAAAAGTTGTAAAAAATTATTTTGATTATTTTATGCTCTATATTATCATTAATGGCGTTTGGCAAAATGTGAAGTGAATTTTTTCGTAAAAAATTATTTTCGTTTTTCACTGAATATCTATGCATATAATACTATATTCTTGGAGATTATCACAAAATTAGGACATTTTATCCAATAAAAATGATTCCGAACTGGTTTTGATTCATATGGATATGCTCAGAATACTACTCAAATTGTTACGATTACTGTTATCAGTAAAGGGAAGTTCAATTCAATAGATTTTGAGAAAATATTGTGTCGATTTGAATGCGACCTGTTGTATGACATATAATCATTGCATTCTTTAATCTTCAATTCTAGAATTTCCTTACACTTCAAAAAGCAAACCTTTAATAAAGAATTATTTTAGTCATTCGCAAATCATGAGCTCTATACGGTAATAATAGCTCAGTGGTTCTAATAAGCATAACCTAGCGACTTGGCCTAAGGAATTCATGATGATCAACTTTCCTGGAAACTATTTGACAGTCGTCAAAAAGAATCAATTATCTGTCAATCGTCAAAAATATTCTCAAAATTGATTGGAAAATATGTCAAAAAGGTGGATTATTTGTCAAGTGTCAAAGATTGTGTCAAAATGGGAAATTTGTCATTTGTCGAAAAAGTTAATTATTTGCCAATTGTCAAAAGTAATGTCAAAAAAAAGTGAGCATTTTCTTTTACATGTCTTCGATTAGCGAATTTGTTCATGCTGGAATCAAACTTTCTAATGAGCTAAATAATATGCTCAGCAACCTACCTGATAACTTAATGTTCCCAAAGCCCGAACCACTTCGTGATTATTCCCAAATTGCTAGAAGATCGAATAACTACGATGTAAATATTAGCGAAGACTTCTTCGTTCCAATTTCGCATGTGAATCCAAACGAAAGGTTCGAAAACAACATTATTGTATTGCAAACAGAAAAACCAACTGATATTGATGATTACAATGCCATTGGATATGGATCAGATGATGACCCTGATGATAAAAAGCCTGAACCACCGAAATTTACTCCAAACAAAGACTTCATGAAATTTTCTGCGAATTTTGATAAAGAATTATGGGAATTTTATAAGCAGGATTACTTGCGCTCTACAAAGACTGAACAGACTAAGCGTCCAGTTAGAAACTTAACTGTTGCAACTGATCAAGATAAACAAAGAGATGAAGAAATCCTTGCCAAAATTGAAGAATCAGCTTCTAATGATATATATTCAAACCCACTTTATCCAATTATAGAGGAAGCATTCTTCAGAAAGAAAGAAGTTATTCAAAATTAAGTTACAAAGCTAGAAAATGTAGCTCTTTGTGGTATTACCAGAATGTTCAATTATTTCATAATTTTGCAATAGATATATTTTTCAAATTTTGTAATTATTGAGCAAATGAATAGATTTTATATGTTGTGTTGTTGTATATTGAATAAACATAATATCAAGTCTTTATTTATCAAACAAACAAAAATTTAATCTTTTTGAGCGGTGCAGATTGAATTTCTATCAGTTTGGTGGCAACAAGCATAGCCCCACTGACCACCACAAAAGAAAGATCCCCAAACAGACGTGTGTCCATTGACATAAACATCTTCCATATTTCCGTATCTCTCACTCTTTGGTATAACTTCGTCTGGATCTTCATTAGCTTGTATTAAATTGTTTAGCAGCTTTTTTCGTTCAACAAACTCACGCTGGGATTGTTTCATTGCTTCTTCTGTTAAATCTTTCTTATCGACCTTTTTAGTTTTTGCACCTGCTTCCCATGAGAATTTAACATCGAGTTCTGGTTTCTTTTCTTGAACTTCTTCCGGTTTAACAAATTTGGAATCATCATTTGCGATTTCTGCGCTATTTCCATCAATATTTTTAATATAATCCGCAGTGTCTTGTCTATTTCTGCTGGATCTTGAGCCAAATGTTTCTCTAATTTCAACTTCTTCATTTAATTGAGATGCTTGAGCGCGAATTTTAGCATTGTAGATAGCAGCCTGTTTTGAGTCGACTAACCATCGACTTCCGCTGTAATTTGCGTAAATATCTCTTTTCGCTTCATAACTTAGCTCTTTTTGAACAACTTTCTTGCCAGAATGCGTTCCTTCGCCTCTTATAATCGCATTGACTTTCCTTGGGCGCTCTGTGCAGTCTGCTTCAGTATGTTGATCTGAACCACAATTTTTGCAGCATCCTGGCCTCCATTTGGACACTTTTTTCGATGTATATCCATGTTTAATGCCTTCATTTCTATTTGTTTCGATTTGTTTAGCAAATGAAGACATTCTCAGATGATCCAAACCATCAGCGCCGCCTTCAGCGTACCAAGGAACTCTTGTAATGTCCTCTGTAATTGTCTTTTTAGGTTCTCCACCCTCTGGTTGTTTATAATATTCGGATGTTCGAGCAGGATTTCCACTCATTATTTATTATTTTTGACTCATTGTTATATCACTAACATCAACTATCATCATAGTATAATAAAATATCAATAAAATATCCATCTTCATTGAAAAATTAATGCAAATTCATTATATCATTGATTAATCATATACATAGCTTTTCGTTGAACAAATTTACTCATTCCTTACTTATGGAAATAGTCCGACTCCCTAATCTTGAGCAATTTGGACAAATTATATATCATAGATTATACTCTATATAAGAATGCATATGCAAGAATATCTAAGCTAATTGAAACCAGGATCTCGAATTATGAGTTTAGATTTGAACTTTTGTCATCAAATAGACTCTCAGATAACCAAGTGGATGCATCAGCAATGTTACATAGCATTTTTAACACCAGAAAGCTTGTAAATAGTCATGAAAATCCAAGAATTTGATAAAGATGATTATGACATGAATTTTGCTGTGAAAAATGAATTCTACTATGTTAAAAGTGAAATTATGAAAATATTTTAGAGCGTTCAATCAGAGAATGAAATTCTTGGTTTGCTCATCTTATTGTAGACCTTGGTGGAAACAACAATTTTAAATTTGAATCAATGATTTTGAGTGAATTAGATTCATCATTAAAATTCCACGTTTTGCTTTTAATAAAGTTTTGGCTTGTGCTTCAGAAAAATGTCTTCATGATGCTGCCAAACTCCTTCTCACAGCTCCAGAAATATATGTCAACACACACACACACAAAAAAAAAAAAAATAACGTAATACAGCTTTGAATCTTGCTTCATGGATAATATATAAACAGAATGAAAACAAATATATAAACTCTATTTTAACAAATATGAAATTAGTCAGTAATACCACGACTAAGTTTCTTATATTCTTCAACTGCAGCATCATGTGCTTCCGTTAAATCTTCTTGTATTTCCTGAGACTTCTTTTTGTCAAATTCGAATTTACTAAGTTGTCTATTCAAGAACTTCTCTAACTTCAGATAGTCCTGCTGTGTCTCTTTTGTAACAAAAGTAATTGCAGTGCCACTTCTCGATGCTCTTCCAGCTCTTCCTGATCTGTGCACGTATTCCTTAGCGTTCTTAGGCAAGTCATAGTTAATGACAACATCAATGTTAGGAATATCAACACCACGACCGATAACATTAGTTGCAACAAGAATTCTGATTTTGTTTTCCCTGAAATTCTGGAACTGCTCCTCTCTGTCGAATTGGGACATTGCAGTTGTAGCAGATCCAACGCTGAACTTCAGTCTTTTGAGCGTCATTGTAAGAATTGTAGCTAATCTTACTCCTTCCAGGAAAATTACGATTTGTGACTGATCGAATATGTTAAGAAGTGTGACAAGTGTAGCCTCTTTCTGTTGCTTTGGTGTTGCAATCATGTATTCTTTAAGACTCTGCGGAACTTGCATCTTTTTAGTTAATTCGACGACGTTTGCATTTTTGCTGTATAGAGAGGCGAATTTCTCGAGATCTTTGGGCATGGTAGCTGAGAACAACATGATTTGATGATTTTTAGCTGTATTTGAAGTAATTACAGAAATATCATCGAAGAATTCAACTGCAGACATTTTATCAGCTTCATCGATGATAATAACATGAATTGGCTTCAAGTCGAATCCTTTTGCATCGCGAATAAGCTGTGCCATTCTACCTGGTGTTGCAACAATAACATGTGGTCTTTTTGCAAGCTGAGCCATTTGCTCAACATCATCAACGCCACCATAGACCGATACGATTGTGATGCCGAGCTTTGCAGCCATTGTTTGCGCTACTTCTGTGATTTGGATAACTAATTCACGTGTTGGAGCAAGAATAATTCCGTATTTTTCGGGCTTTCCCTTTTCAACGAGTTGATTTAGTAAAGGAATTAAGAAGGCACCTGTTTTTCCTGAACCTGTCTCTGCTGAACCAGCGACATCTTCGCCTTTTATTGCTTGTGCGATAGTTTTTTCTTGAATTGGAGTTGGTTTGTTCCATCCCATAGCTTCAATGGCTGCTATTATGTCTTTGTGGACGCCGAGAGAAGCAAAATCCATAAGATTTTTGTTTGAGATGGATTCTCCCCCTTCCCCCTCTTTTTGATGCTTCGGAGCAAAAACAATTTCCTCTTATTTTTCAAGACCCATCCTTATATAAACATGATATTCATGCAGAATAGACCTCAAATATTTCATCATGAATTTATATTATCTTTACAAAATTTTATTTAATCTATCATATATAAACAAGATGTTATTTGAATGTACAAGTGTATGATAATATATGGGAACTATTTAAAGATTGATATATTTATTTTTTATGAAATTTGAAAATATATTTGAATTTTGATTAGAAATAATCAATTTACTGCGTATATTATTACTTTATAGAATATAATTATATTGTTTTTATGTTGTGGAAAGTCAATGTTGAGATTTTCACAAAAAAAAATATTGATTTGATAAAATTATCCAATAAAATGATGAACTACAATATGAAATTTAGCTAAAAGATGTAGAATATCAAATTATATATCATACAAACTATATTAGGAAAACTGTTGCGTCATAATTTTTTTTTCAATTGCATAAAATCAAAAATTGGATAATACAAAAGTGTAAAACGTAAAATATCCATCAAATATATACTATTTCATTGCTCAGTTTGTACGAAATGAGGATGATGAGAAATAACATGAAATATTCGTTTTGAAATGTCCGAAAATTGCATCAACGTGATAGAAAAACCTACCACGAACGACAATCTTCAAAAAACTGTCTGGCGTGTGTAAAAAGAAGAGCCAACTAATGACTTTCTCTGTGTCACGCCATTATGGACGATAAAAACCGTTTATTATAGTTTATTTTTATATTTTTATGTAATATTTAGTATTGTTATTATGTATGCATATTATTTTTTCGGTTAATTTCGAAAAATAAAACAATGAAGTCCAAAGAGAGTCGGCTATGCTTGAAATAGGTTATGTCTGTGAGTTTTAGCTCTTAACTTGGCTGGACAACCAGTTTGTATAAATTAATCTGAATAGAGCAGTGTGGAGATTTGAAATAAAGTGAATTCATGCGGCCAAATTTGCCGGCAAATATACCATAATTCGGATTTTAGTATTGGTATTAGACTATGGAGTCATATAGAATGATAATTCAAAGGTATCATCTAATTAACAATATAGAAATCAATTTTAAGTTGGCTTGATAAATTATGATTAAAAATCAATCACCATGCATGGAGCAGTGCAAAATAATCATAATTTATTTTCAATTGAATCTGGTTAAATAAACCGAAAAATAATTGGTTTTATTTGTATTTATATTGAAAATAAAAGTAACTATCATAAAGAAGCTGTATAGCTTTCAAAAATTGAGAAATGATGTAAAATGGAGGTTAGGAATGAAAAGGTGTCGGAGCATAAGTATCATGAGTAAAACACTTATAGCCAAATTTGAAGTCATTAACTGAGTAATGAAATGATCAGAATTTTAACGTTTAAGCCTAATCGTATTTTATATTGTATAGTGGTAGAGTTGAAGATATAAACTTTTTCAGAAAAACTTTTGAATTTAAAATAATCGTGATCGTGCGATTTTCTCAAATTTTTTTATTTCTTTGTACACGCTTATATGTATAGTACAATTTTCGTTGCAAAAACATTCTTTTTACCAAAATGGGCAATGTTTAAAATATGAATATATATATCCAAGTGATTTTGCTACTTTTCAACCCGTCCTCAAAAAAAGCACCTTATGAAAAAATTCAATCTGAATTGAATATTTGATTAATTCAATACTCGTTCAAAAGCAGTCGATAATTCATCGATATTCCATATATGTCCTCATATTGCTTTTTATTTTTTCCGAGGTTAGAAAAATATTCAAGGTTTGATTATATTTTCAATATTGAAACGAGACACGTTAAAAAATTTTTCTCGTTTATTAAATGAAATGTTGGTTTATATGGTATAAAAAGCTCAAATCATTTCAAAGCAAAAATTCTCTTTATTTAAAAATTTTTACTATATTTTTTAACAACAATGAATAGACTAGAGCAGGAATATTTTGAAAAGCAAGGCTACAAGTTCATCAAGACCATAGCGAGAGGTGGATTTGGTGTTGTTTTCCTTGTTTACTCGCACCCATATAATCAATATTTTGCAGTGAAGAAAATTCCAAAAGAGATGTTCAACTGCGCCGAAATAGATTGCCTTATTCAAATTGACGATCCAAAAGTCTGCAACCTCTACCAATACTTCAAATTTATGGACAATTACTTCTTATTAATGGAATACTGCGAAATTGACTTAGCTCAGAAGCTCAAACAAGTTGGCAAATTACCAGATGAGATACTTAGAAAGTATATCATGGATGTTATCTCTTGTTTGAAAGTTTGTCACGATCACAATATTGCTCATGCCGATATTAAACCATCTAACTTCCTTTTCGATAACTATGGCCGTATTAAGATTTGTGATTTTGGTCTCTCGAAGGTATATAAGGACATGCCATATAGTTTCAGCTTTACTGGTACAAAACATTTCATGGCCCCAGAAATATTTCAGCATCGTCAATTCAACCCATTGCAAGCAGATATATGGGCATTAGGTGTTACAATATATTACATGATTACCCAACAATATCCTTTCCAAGCACAAGATGAAAAATTCCTTCAGTTCAACATAGAAAAAGGTAAATACAACGATGATATGATCACAAATACCATGCTAAAGGACGTTATTGCAAAATGCTTGGAAAAAAATCCGAATAAGCGCGCAACTGTTGACGAGTTACTTGACATGCCATACTTCAAGCAGATCCCGTCTGCATTGAAGAAATTGGATTTGATCATCAAACCTAAGATTCCTACGACAAAATCCCGATCAGCTTTTATTAATTCTTCTATTAACCGCATCGGTCTTCGTTTGAGGAATAATAACACACGTTCAACAACTAATTTTATCTAAAAACCTTGTTTGTATGACTTTCTCTAAATCAAAAAAATTTTATTTACAACTAGTGACCAATTACGAGCCTCGTGTGTAGCAGATTTCACATGTTAGAATGATAGCGTAAGATTTTGACTCAATTTTGGTAAATTATTCGGCCAACATTCTCGAAATACAGCATTTGGTGGAATGCAAAGTCATGAAATATCCCTTTTCGATACCAGTTTGATTATAGGACTTCAATTGAAGGACTAAATTCATACTCATTCAAAGTCAAAATCCCAATTATTGTGGAAGATGAACATGCAGTCAAAATTGCTTTAGTTGGAGAAAATGTTTCACAGCTCCCAGATGTTTTACAAAGAAGATTCTAAGAAAATTTTGGGAATAAAATACATATTATGTTTTGATTAAGCATCTTAGATGCAGAATAGAAATAAACAACCTCAATAAATATTTTCATGAAATTTATCAAGAACAAAATGAATACTATTTTGTTGCATTTGCATACAATTGTCATTAGACACGATAATTCCATATTATCACAAATGTTCATCTAATATTGTGATTGGAAAATGATAAGTTAGATATTCAACTCTAAAAAACTGACAAACGATAGTTTTCTATTCAATAATGATCGTTTTTGAACCCCTTGTCACTTTTCTTTCACTTTTATGGTGTCAAAATCGGTAAATTTTGTGTGAGTTTAGAAAACGTTTGTTATCTTTCTTTTATTTACAATAAACTGCCTTTCAAATTCTTTCTGCTATGTTATATTTAGTATGGTCATTTCACTAATTGACTTTTATTTAACGATTCTATTGAATAGAAAATAATCGCATATTAAACAACAAACAATTCTTTTGGATATATTGAATAATGTAAAATAGAACTACAAAATTTTTAAAAAAATCATTTCATCATTCACTTTATTGAAATTTATAAAAAAAGATGGTAATGTTCTGTCACTTTTCAATCCTGACAATGGCTGAATATTCCCAAAAGTGACGACTTTGATTAAAATTTTTAATCGGTTAAAAATGAAAAGCTAAACATGTTGGTTAAATTTTATTCCTGAAATATCGCTTGTCACTTTTAAAATTTTGGATCACTTCATTTATTTTTCGAGGTCTATATAATATGAATTGGAAAGAGCTTGCAAGCGTCGAATTGAACCAGTCCGCTCTCCCAGAGAACGACTACGTTCGCGCATTAGTACTCAAGAAGCAATGGGATACTATTCTCTCATTCGCGGAGACTAATTCGAAACTCTTCCTCAAATTCCTCCACATCCCATCTGTCCGCAAATATGCGTTTGACAACTTCACCGAGGCCAAGTTCATAAGCTTACTCGAGCATGCTGTTACACCAGTACGAACACAAATATTACAAATAATGGCAGAGAAATGTGAATCAATGCCTCTTATACAAAACGTTGCATTGACACTTTTCGAAAATCTTGCAAAATACCCATTTATTACAGATCATGCGATGGAAATTATTTTATTGTTCCCACTCGAGAAGGTGAAGAACTTTTTCATCACCAAAGTTCCAATCAATGGAAAAACCATCAAAATTGAGCACATTAAGGATGCTCTCGATGGTAAGGGTGATATCGGAGAATATATTAACCCCAGAAAATTTGTTTCAGTTAGAGATCTCTCCAAGCGTCCACACTTCATGAACGTTATATTAGATTTGTTTGAAGAAAGAATCCGTAAGAATGATTTTGAATCATATTCTTACAATATCATGGAATACATCAAGTTTTACTACGAAGTTATTGCCAAGACACCAGAGTTAAAGATAAAGCTTACAAACATCATCAGAGATACTGATTTCAGCAAAATTTCTTCCCGCAACACATACAGACTCTTTGTTTACGGCAGCATCCCGAACACATCCAACTTTGAATTCGACTTCTTCCTCCAGCACAAGATGATCACAAAGCAACAGCTTTTCAAGGCCGCTGTTGATGTCCTTGCCTATGAAGCTGGCCTGCCAGGCCTCAAGAAGACAAACCTTCGCAGGTACATCAAGAACATCCCAGGCCTCAAGACTGTCGCTTTGAAGAACATGCTCCAATGCTTCAAGTCAGAAGCACGCGAAAATAAGGATTCGCCATACGCAAAGATCTGGACAAGAATAGAGAAAGAATACGAAGACATTGCCGCAAGTTTAGTCATTAAGCGCAATGATCCATCACTTGTTCAATTCATTGCTTTGCCGTTGAGATACGACCAGCTCTACTCTAATAACAACTGCGCTGTCATTTTCGATGCTGACAAGTCTCTCAGCATCATCAAAGGCGTCATCACAAAGACGATCGCTGCCAAAGACCAAATTGTCGCAGCTTCCCAGCAGGCTTACACGGATAGAATGATTTCCTTGATGAATAGCATCTCCACAGTCATCGAATACTTCGACGACGAGTTCCACGATAATTTCATCTTGGAAGTTTTCCGTCATCCGGTCAACACATCGAAGCCAAACTACATCTTCGAGAGCCAGACAATTCACGGCCTCAACATTGCACTCGCAATCAGAAATCCGAAGACATTATCAACAATCTTCAACCAAAAATCAACAGATGAGTTCGGTTTCTTGGCCAACAGGAAGATTGTCTTCCCACCGCTCCCATCTAGCGTCACAAAGAAGACAGAAGATTACGAATGCAACACGATTCACCCATTCGAAATCGCTATCATCCAGAGCAGGCTCCTCTCCAACAAGAGCGCCCAAGTTGCACAAGCAGCGCGCCTATTATACGTCTCCTTCGTCAACAAGATTCTCCACATGGCAGTCAAGAACCACGATTTGGCCAGCAGAGCAAACGAGATGCACTTCAGATTATGCAGGTACTGCATGAGAGACGACCAAATGATCGTCGTCAAGCAGCTCGCCACACCAGTCGCCTTGGCCGCATGGATCAACTCTGGAAGCGACACAATTCCAAATCTGATCCAGATGATACCAAACACTGAGAACGCATTCGGCATCATCTTAGGGTCGCTTTTAGTCTGCCAGAACTATATGGTCCCAGAAGCCGAAGATGCTGCAGTCAAACTGATTCCATTAGTCCTCCAGAAGTTCTACGAGGTTTCAAACACACTTTCTCAGGAATCATTCGGCAACTTGAAGTTCCCATGCAACCTCGAGAACACGAAGGCTGTCGTCAACTCAATCAACTCAATCATTTTGCCGAAGAAGTACCGCAACTTCATCTTCAAGGCTTTCGGAAAGCCGGAGACAAACGTCGGTTTCCTCTTCGAGTTCGACACCTCCTACATCACATACGAGAAGAACGAAGAGCGCAAGCTCCTCGCTCGCGTCTCTCCGAAGGTCTTCATGGCCATCCTTCGCGCAATCTACGCAGTTGCTAAGGAGTTCAAGCCAATCACACCAGGCACTGAGCCAGCGCTCAAATTCATCGCAGCACAGAGCATCTATGTATCAGTCATCCAGTACTTCGGAAGCAGCACAAGATTCGTCACTACAGTCGTCAGGAACTTCTGGGAGTTCGCTAAGAAGTATGGAAAGAACGCTTCAAATGTTTTCACAACAGCAGCGTCCGAGCAGAGAATCAGCCTTCCAATCACTGAGGCCACATATCCATTCTACAAGGCTATGTTCCCACACTCATTGATCGGCGAGCTCAGAGATGAAGGCGATTTGTTCGAGATCCTGAACTTCTTCCAGAACTACGACCCAACACTCAACACAGTCAGTGCTCAGAAACGTGAGGAGCTCAATAAGAAGCCAAAGGTCTACAAGCTCCCATACGATATCATCGCACAGTACGACCACAACCTCAACAACTACCTCGACAAGGAGTACATCAGGAAGGTCAAGGCCAAAGCGCCATCGAAATACAACGGCTTCACAACCGAATTCTATTCTACTATGGTTGAGAGAATTTTATCTGTCGACGCAGAAAAAGTCATGCCAACGCTCCTGGCTTATCCAGGCAGTTTTGTCGCAATCGCCAGCACCCTCTCTTATCTCACAGATAAGTGCCCACACGTCTGCGTTTCCACAAAGCTCCTCGAGATGATGCTCGATTCAGTCTTGTCTGACATGTTAGTCGTCGATCCAGAGCCAACACAAGAGGATCCAAATCCAACACTCGCGCAGACACTCTTCACAAAGTACGTCAAGAAGGTGAAGAAAGTTGCTCCACGTGTAACCAAAGGCAAAGTAAGGAGAGGACGTCAAGCAGTAGTCAAAGCAGAGCCATCTCACTCCAACGAAACAAAGGCTACAGACAAGCGCTTCTCTATGAACCTTGCTCTCATCGCCAAACTTTGCGGCATCATGCGCTCACGTGCTTTGGAGAACAACGTCAAGATTGAGACGTTCACAGCATCTCTCAACGCCATTACAAGGCTCTCTCCAGAGGTCATCACACAGAGACTCGGTGACGCCTCGAACAACATCCACAACTGGGGCGCCCAGCTCTGTGAAATGTTCGTCTCTCACCTAGACTTCGGCAAGGACGAGAAGCCAGCTGACTGGGCTAAGACGATGCCAATCGAGTTCGACACATACGGCCGCATCTTCGGCATCCCAGCTCTCATCCACCACGCTCTTTCCGCTACACTCGAGAAGTTCACAGCGATGCAGAAAGTCGAAGAGCGCCGCGCTCTTATCTCTGCTCTCACATCGATGACAGAACTCTCATTGCACGATGAGACATTCGCACCAGGCCTCGGCTTCAGGATGAAGACCATCTGCTGGTCCCTCTCTCCACAAGTCCTCGGATTCCCGCTTCCAAAGTTCACAGTCAACTACATCGAGAGAATCAGCACATCAGAGAACCTCAGCATCGACATGGCAAGGACAATCGCTTCTTGCATCATCTCGTACTTCAGCGACCAGTACGCTATCGGCATGGATCCGCAGCAGTTCGAGGAGTTCTTCAAGATCCTCAAGAACATGAACTCACCACGTCTCAACCTCTTGATGCCGCACATGGCCAGACTCTTGTTCCCATCCATCTGCGCCGACATCAAGTCAGAGGACATCCTTCCAGCTGCCGCCTTGCCAAACGAAGTCGTCTTCAAGCCAATCGCAGAGAAAGTCGAGATGCCATCCAAGGGCAAGTGGGAGCCACTCCAGGAACGCCTCTGCTCAACATTCGTTGCATACGGCATCTTGTCGAAGAACGAGAAGATCGCTCAGTTGACTATGAAGGTCCTCACACAGATCTCAGGCAGTGCTGCAATTTCTCAGATCGTCGCACCACGTGTAGTTGAACTCCTCAAGAACTATACAGTCTCTGGAGGCATCCAATGCGCGTTGGAATTCGCAGTTTCGTTCGTCTTAGATCCAGCCAACTCCAAGTGGACAGATGCCATTGACGCATTTGTCGGCGCAATGAAGTCTATCTTCGATCAGCTCAACGAGAGACTCGCTGACCAGGCTGCCTCTGTCTGGCTCAATACACTCGACATGTCGAAGTTCGACGCATTCAACTCCATCTACGAGATGCTCACAAAGCTCATCGACGGCATCATCATGCAGTCCAACGCTACAAACGCCAAATACGTCGGCGAGATCATGCAGAAACTCGACAACGTCGCTGTCAGCAACGAAGACCTTTTGGTTTCTCTCAACCCATACCTTAAATTCCGCGCCTTGGTCCACATGGCTTCATTCCCGAAGCTCGAGCTCCTCTGGAAGAAGGACTTCTCAGCCTTGCTCGAGTTCATCGAGAAGTACCAGCGCGACTTCGAAGTCCCGAATGCTCCAAAGTTCTCGACAATGATCATGTGGTCTTACGCCAACAAGTTCGACGCAGAGGCACTCAAGGCCACAAAGGTCCTCTCTGATACAGCAGCAGTCTGCACAATGTTCTTCCCAATGGTCACTGCAGAGCTCTTGAAGCAGCTCAACTCAAAGAAAGAGAAGCTCGACGACTTGTTACCATTCGCTTCAAGATTCATCAAGTACGCTAAGTATCTCTTCCCACAGACACCAGTACCAGCCAACAAGAAGGAAGACTCCCTCGCAGCAATGTTCGAGCGCGAGTTGAAGGAGTGGAACTACCGCCAGGAGCGAAGGAACATGGCCCAGGGAACTCAATCAGAGTTCAAGGACATCAAAACAACAACAAAGAACATGTCGAACAACTTCATGCCATCTACTGGCACCGTCTGGGATCAGAGCATCACAACAATAGTCAACCAGAGCGTCAATATCGCTTTCGTCAATATCTTCAAATGAGACATTAAGTAAAAACTTGGCTTTATATTAAATATATTTTATATATAGATAAATAATCAATGTTAGAAATCATATATTTAACAAATTTTGATGATCAAAAAAAATAATTTTTCAAAAATAATTAAAAATCTATGGATTGATTGGATAATGTTTGATTTTCAGCTGAAGTTATTGTTAAAAACTTGATAGAAAGTTAAATAATTTAAAAAACAACTTTATTCATCGCCAACGTTTCCAGCGTCTGGAGTTCCATCACGTGCCTTGATAAATTTACGATACTGCATCAAAAGCTTCCTGAAAGTGATCAGAGAGTACTCATTAACTTTGAAGCATTTTTCGAACACGTAATTTAATGCATCTTTCTGCCATTGCTCTATCTTTCTCTTCGGTGGGTTCTTTATCGAAGCAGACTCGATATTTACCTTCTCTCTCACGCAATCATCAATAACTTGAAGCATATCGTTCGTAATATCGATAGGAGTGCTCTTCTTGTTGGAAGAAATCTTATGGAGGAAGTCTTCCTGAAGTGGAGCCATGATTTTGTTGAGCTTCTCAATAAATGGATCAAGAGCTTCGATTGATAAGCCATTTATTGCGTCTGAATTCGAGTCCATCGATTTTGAGCGTGTTTGATCGGATTTCTGAGCTGTTGTATTGGCTTTTTGAGCTAATGAAATTCTGAAAGCTTCCATTTCGAGTTTTCTGCCTTCCGCTGCTTCGTTAACAGCGTCTGTATCATCAATGAAGCCATCACCGTTGTCATATCCGTCGATTACCTTGCCGATTTTAGTTTGCACTCTTTCGATGAGAAGGGAGTGAGATTCGGATCCACCAACGCCCTGGAGCTCGTCCCTGTCTGCAAGCTCGTTCCTGATGTTGATGGAGTCGCCTTTTTTAAACTCTATAACGAAATCAACTGTTTTTTCAGACATTAATTTTGGAAGTTTAGAATTTTGTTATTTTTTCTCTTTCTTTTTTTTTCTTATTTTTTTGATTTTTCTTATTCAAAAATCGATTTTGGAAATTTTTGAATAATGTAATGTAATCTATTATATACATTGTTTTGATTTTTAATCTAAAATCGATTTTGTTTCACTTCAATTTTTCTCATTTAAAAATCAAAGAAAATTATATAAATATTCTATTAGTTTTCATCGACTATAACTGATTTATTTATTCCAAATTTCAAAATCTCGAATATTTTTTCATAAAATATATTTTGCTGTTTTTCATTGAAATTTGTTAAATATAATACAACCAATAAGGAAGTATCAAAATTATTCCTTGTAATTTTTGTCCAAATCATGTTATTATTCAATATATTCATTTTTTTGCTATAGAATGTAAATCTATCTAATCTTATAGCGATAAAATGGTATATTTTATTGAATAATATATTATTTTGCTATATATCATTGATAAAATCAAGTATTACACAAAGATAATTCAATTTTTTGCTAAAAAAATGAGTTTGAGCAAAAATTGAATTAGTATTAAGTAGTCTAAGATGCAAAAAACAATAAAAAACGTGTAAAGTTTGGTAAATTATAGAATAAAAAAATAAATTTATTACAAAATCACTTTCTTCCTCCTTTGCCCTTTGGAAGGTCCGCCTTGTTGAACTGAGTCTCTATGTGGTTCTTTCTAGCCTGGAACGTCTGAGTTGGCATCGCGCGCTTAGTTTGCGTGAGAATTGGCTCAGCGGCTCTTTTAATCCTTGCCAAGCTGTCCTTCATGTAGTTCTCGTAGTCATTGATTCTATTTGCCGTCTCAGTCTTGATTCCATTAACCATTTCTTCGAATATCGCAGCAACTTTCTTTTTATCGCTCAAATGATCCAAAACCTCCTTAGGAGCATTCTGCACGCAGTCAGCAACCTTCTGGAATCCATTATCGAGCGGAAGATTGTTGATAATTTCTTTGAGATCATTAACTTTCGCTCCTTCGCCTTTCTGCACGAGTTCCACAGCCTTCCTCCTCAAAAGCTCGTAGTGGATGTCGTCTATGAACTTCATTAACACTTGTGGAGGGTTTTCTGTGAAATCTGGGACGTTAGACTTTTCTTCTTTAGGTGTGAACGCGCAGACCTGGTTCGTGTACTCGTTCTGGTCCGCAATCTGCTGGAGATAAGCGCGTCCGAACAACTCTGTTAATCTGAATAATCCAGCTCCAGCTTTCCAGGTCCTTCTGAACTCATCTCTCATCCTTAGGTGCTCCTCGTAGAGTTCCTGGTAGTGCTGGGCCAGTTTCGACGATTTTTCTTTCATTTGATCGCGTTCCTGCGTAACTTGTTGAAGCATCTCTGTGAGGATCTGCTTTGACGATTCGGCTGACTCAGACTGCTCCTGGAGCGCGTGAATTTCTGTTAAAAGCCTTTCATTTAGCGAATGTAGTTTTTCTATGCGTTGCTTGCCTGTTTCCGTTGCCAATCTCTCCGCATTCTTCCTGAGGGTGAGCTCGGACCTAAGACGCTGCGTTTTCTCTTTAAGAGCGGCATATTGATTATCTGCTTGGATTAACTGCATTTCTATTGAGTCTGCTGCAGCTCCCGCTGCTTCTGGGTCCGACAGCGCTGTCATTGTTGCTGGATCGTCTGTTGAAAGTGGTTTTTGCGTTAATGGAGGAAGAGGCTCGCTAAATTTAAGCGTGGGGCAGACAATGAGCTGGTTTAAGAGCTCTGTTTCGTCTGGCAGCCTGGAGATTGATTCTTCGGACTTCTTCTGTGCTTCTGAAACTGCGCCGCGTACAACAGCCAATTCGTTCTGCAGAGCGACGAGGAAAGCTCTGAGAGTCGCTGGCTCGCATTTGGTAAGACGGCGAGGCCTGAGAAGTGACTCAGAAGAAAATCTGATTCTTCTTACTTTCAATTTCTCGTTTTCTTCTTGAAGCATTCTGACTTTGTCGAGTAGATTTGATATTGAGCCGAATTGATCGATAACAACAGACGCACACTCAAGGCGTTGCTCTGCTGTGCGAATTCTTTGTTTAAGAGCATCGACAAGCTGCCTTAAGCGGTTCTCTCGGAAGTCCAGCAAGTCTAAATAGAGCTGCTGCTGAGATGTAGACGAAGAAATAAGCGATTGAAGAGAATCTCGATCAGGAAGCGGACCTATTGCAGAAATATCTCTTTCGAGGGATTCTATCATATTCTTGAGCGATCCTACATCAGGAGCCGCCTGATAAAACTCGAGTTCTGTAAGGAAAGAAACTGAATTTTTAAGTTCTTGGTATTGTTCGTTGACTTTGTTGAAATTTGCTTTGACATCGATGATTGCTGCATCCAGACGCTCTCCCTCAGCTATTGCCGCTGAATAATCGGCTGCATGCTTTTTCATGAGCTTTTTCAGTTCGTTTAGGAAGGAATTCTTCTCGCGGACTGAATTGGAGGCCAGAGCCTTCTGGAAGAGCATTGATATACGCTTGGATTCGGTCGTCGGAGCCGTATCAGTCTGACTCATTCAAATCTATTTTTTTTTTCGCTAAAATTTTAAAAACGGATTTTTTAGAACGGTTTTTTTAGTTTCAATTTTATTGGTTTTTAGATTATTTAGAGTATATTTCTATATAAATTTTGATTTTTGTTGAAAAACTAATGAAATATATACTAAATGATGTGATTAGTAAAAATTAAATAGGAAATTTATAATATATACTAATACAGTAATATAAATATTTAATTATTTTTTAAAACGGATTTGTGACGAAATTTATTATTATAGTAAATAAATAATAATGTTAAGAAATGGACAAGTCCCAGTAGTATATTGGTTAGAATGGATCCTTGACACGGATCAGAGGCCAGTTCGATTCTGGCCTGGGACATTTTTT